>JARFOD010139458.1:0-13206 GCA_031763545.1 Mopalia muscosa
TTGGAGTATGAACGAAAAAACCGAGGTGCAAACTTTTGTATGAACCGCTACGCGGATTCATACAGTTTGCACCTCGGGTTTTTCGTTCATACTCCAATGAACGTAAAAATAATTTCAGTCAATCCTTAAAACGTCATGGACAGGAACGAAAGCGTAGTTAATTTTGGACTTTGATTTTCGATGAAAGATGTAAGGAAATGGGCATATATGAAATATTAATGATGTAGTAATATTCATACTGTATTTTGTCTCATTAACAAAGCGTTATCTTTTGCCTTTTATACTGATTGATTCCAGATAATGATGTCGAGATGAATCTGGTTGCCTTAAATAACAAAAAAAAAAACAAAACAAACAAACCAAGCAGCATTTGTACATATATATGTTCTCTCGTCACTGCGTTCATTCCTAGAATCGAACATTACAAGTCCACAAAGCTCTGATAGAAAGTGCAAGGGGTTGGTGTCAGACTTCACGTTGACCCGGTGCTGGCAGGTCACAAGAAGCCGATATATTTTCATTATGTTAGTTTTCTAAAAGATGTTGGTGGTTTGTATAGGGTAGATTGAAAAAGATGTAGAAGGCATTATTTGTATACTTCGTTGCGATGTTCTTTCACTATCTTAATGCTGCTGTCTTAATGAAATGAGATGATAAATTTGTATCCGAGAACTGCAGGTAGAGATTGAGATTTGTCGATCTGGTGGGGTAGTTATGTATGGATAATTTCCGTGTGTGGGTGTTAGGGGGTTTTCGGGAAGAAGATGAATCATTGTAAGGCCAATTTATAATCAGTTTAAAAGTAATTGCTGAATTAACATAACACTTATAATTATTTAACTGCGATCGTGAGTATTAGAGCTTTCGACAAGAATATATAAGATAATGTCATAATAGGCTCAACCAGGGGTCGAGCGAATGATTTTAACAGCATCTTAATTGATGGACAAACATATAACCGAGATTTTGGTGAATTATTAATTGAATAATAGTTAATGTTAGCTAGAGACAGAAGCAATATAGCTTGAGCAATTCACCATAGATAAGTTTCCAAGTCAGATATCAAATCAACTCTAATGCGATTCTCAATAATATACATCCACGAAATGAGTCGCATGTCGCACATATTAATTTTGAGCTCCAGGTCTCCAAAGGTTAAATGGCGTATACATTCATTTTCATTGCATAAATATATTTGTTAAGCATTCGTCTACACAGTAATTCCGATCAAAAACTTGCGACCAGCAAAACACCCTTGTTTACTGTTTGTATCATTATAGAATATTGGTTGCTATATAATCTAGCAGCAACTTCTAGGCTGATTTTCTAGAAAAAAATGCGTTTCGAGCAGAAAAAGTATCTGTACTAATAGAGAAATAATTCTGTCAATTGGTGGGAAAATTAAACAATTTTGGTATCATTTTAAAGCTTAAACATTTTGCCTTTCTACACTTTTGTGACATACCACTCATTTCGTCGTATCGGGTCTCATTTTGCATACCTGATGATTATACGCTTTCTGTTCATACTCACTTTATTTAATGTTTTCTTTCGCTTCAAGGGATACTTGAATGTCAAACTCATAATGTTGAGACAAAGATCGCAAATGGTGTAGTTAACAAAACATTTTAGCTGATTTTTCTGCTTTCAAACAGTGTATTTTTTAAAAAATACATTTTATCTGATTTATATGGTTTCAATTCTTGTTGTATATTACTTGGGAAGGAAATGCTAACTAATCGGACATTATTGTGCTAAAGGATTGATTCTATAACATACTTTAATACAACACATTGTATTCGATGCATAATTGAGTTTGTTTGTATTTTTTATTTAACATTTTCATGAAAACAATATTGCACCCCAAAAAAGAGAGATAAGAAAAAACTAAATGTTGAAATAAGGTAGTATATACTAATGCAAAGATTTTTGCTGGGTAAATAGAAGTATATTTTAACAACTGCCTACCGTACAATATGCCATATTAATTTGAAGAAATTGGTATAAATTAGGCCTTGAAGGAAAAAAACTGAGAGGACGTGTTGATTTCGATAGCCACGACAGATACAGTCACTTACACTCGATGGTATTGATTGTTATTTTTACTTCTGTTAATTGTGTTACCTGGCTAACGTGAAGTCGATTGCATTTTACAATTCGGGCTAGACATTGTTGATTTCCTTCTCAGTGACCCTATTCTAGCCATCATCGTCATCGCCTTTTGTCAGCAGATAAACACAAACGATTTTGCGTATATCAATCAGTGAGCTTTATAAACTGGTCAGTTGTCTTTTACGAGGTACTGAATTTAAACAATATACACCAAGGAGTAGTGAAAAGGTGCGGTCTATTTTGTTTATAAGTATTTACAAAATGAATAATACCAGATAAATTTTCAATTAATTGTCAAATAATACAACCCACGAAAGATTTTGTTTCCACCCGGAATTCTTTACCTGTTGCTCTTTGATCACCTTCGTTGTAAGTTAATTGTACATGCTTTCGTGGTCAAGTTGTATGTAAAACCATCATTTCTAAGAATGCATATGCCAGGTAAGCGATCTACTCAGCGCACTGTCTGATTTCTGACACAAACAATATCTATCACATAAACCAAGGTTTCTTTTTTTTCTTTTTAAACAAAGAGATGGTTTACTGACATAATTATATAGACTTGGTTCCACCGTTAATGAAGTACCACATGAAGCAAAAAATATTTGATACTTAGAGATCAATGGATGTCAAACAATCATTGAGTCTGTTCCTTGGCGTAGCTGTGGCTTTTGTTTATTTTTATATTTTAAACACATTCTCTTACTTCTGTTGAAAATAAGAAGGTCTAGTCAAAGCCGACTATCCTAAGATGAGGGGTTAACACACGCTGAAGACTTATTTATGGAATCACACAGGCCCTCCTAGAATTGAAAATAATTCTCCTAGAGTTAATGATACTTCTATCCCTGACACTGTAGTACATAAAAGTGTTTCACCTAAATCTCCAACACAAGTGAAAACTCGAAGTGGACGTATTGTCAAGAAATCACTTAATAAGGATTATATATATAACTGAATATGTTATTATTCGTTGCATTTTTAATGCTCATACCTAAGTATATTTTTCCAGATCAAAATGTTGTTTGTTCATATACAATGTTTATATCCTAAATGGATAAAGTATATAAGCATTATTTGCATAGTTTGCACAGTTTGAATTTAATAATGTACTATGTTTATGTTCATTCATTTTCTTTTTTATGAAAAGGGAGATGTGACAGTATTGTGATTATATAATATGATTGTCTTCCCATAATTTGGATTACCTCCCTTTGACAAATCATCATGCCATTGTTGCACAATTAAAGAAGACCCATCGTTGGCAATTCCTTAATCAATGGTATTCGACGTCTTTCTAGATCTAAGATGTTATCTGTTATAATACGCCTGCTTAACATAATCACCACAACGTTACAGGTTGTTATTCCTGCATTGTTTTGGGATGTAACTAACGTATGGCTGTAGGCCACCAGTGAGCGTAATGTTCATGCCACCCATTTAACTGCAGGTTTGTAGAACGCATATACATATGTATTATATGCTCGAACGAACGGTTTTGGAGGAATATAATTATACTCTATGGTATGATGTCAACTAGGATTGAAATATGTTGTGTTTTTGGATAAGGACACTAATTAAGTTCGGTATACCCAGTACCTAAGTCCTTGTTGATATTTCAAGGATGCCAGCTAAGCTGTCATACTATTTTTCTGTTCGTATTAATTAGCTATGTTCAGAGTTAATTATTTTTATTGTATTATTATCTGCAAAAAGTTTTATTTATGCATGTAGAGTTTTTTTCAGAACGCTAACTATATTTCGCAGCAACGTTAAATACTAATGATATTGGAAACCATTTGGATGTGTAATAAGAAAGCTTTATATTATTATAGAAAAATGTTCAGTTTAAGTGTTATTAATCACCCAGTAATACATATGTGGTGATTTGTACAAGAATCATTGTAATTTACACATGATCCGAATGACTCAGTGCGAATTGTAAACTGTTTTGTTTATTGCTCATTGTATTTTGTTTCCTTTATTGACAGGGCAACAGCAGTAACTGCCCCCTATGTTCACCTAAACGTGGGATTAATGAATGATCACTTGTTTTGACATTTGGTTAAAAAACATTAATTAAAATTAAACCAAGAACCCAAAGATAAAAAAGATATATATACAAGACAAATAATATTTATTTTTCCAAAATATACGAACCAGATGAATACACTAATTATTATTCGCCCTGTTACAACCTCCCCCGCTAACATTGGCATTCTCGACATTGAAAGAGAGTTAAATTTATCAATAAAAATGTTAACAGAAAAAAATAGTTTTAACACTTATCATATAAGTGAACAAAACAGGCATTAGTTCAAGTAGTGTCACATAATAAAGTTAATAGTAAAGTGTGTAAGAGAATCAATTTGAAAAGATTCCTTAACTGGATAAGAATGTTGTTCAGAAGAAATCTATTCTGTAGAAAGTTGTTCTTCTGGGTCATGTTCTATAGGTAAGTGGCTGTTGGTTGACGGAATAACAAGGATAATCTATTCAACATAACGTCGCTCAGACAGTCAGACTCATCGCTATCACAGTTAGATGACTCGGTTTTACCGTTTCAGATCTTGGTTTTTCCTCTGGTCCAGTGCAATGAGTTTTCAGGATCGGGTCGATTTACCAGCCTATGAATCTCTGTCTCCCAAATGTCCTGAATTTTGTGGCGAAAGTCATGTAACTTCGGTTCCGTAGCAATTTTCGTTGTCCAATACTGAAAGAAATGTCACGAGCTTTTCGGTCAAATGTCTTTTTCTTGGGACTAGCTTGGAAGTAACTCCTTCCCCGCTTAGTCAAAACATCCCTTAGGGGAAATGATGATTGGTTAGTCATTCATCAACTGTTTTTTCCTCGTCATAGGCCGTATCCTCAGATAAGTCAAAAATAATTGATCCATATCCAGGCATTCTAGAATCTTTCCTTAACCTTATATAAAAGGGAGAATAACCCGTAGAACCCGAATGAGGTGTTTCATAATATACATATAGTACTTCGGGTAGAAATTCTGGCCAATGAATTTTCTCAAAGGCAGATAACCAGTTCTAACCAGGTCGTGTGATGAACGGTTGAACCGCTTACATTGTCCGTTTCTTTGGGTCTATATGCAGTATAGTATATGTTGATCTGATGAATGCTACACAGCTATTGGATAACTCAGATTCAAAGTTTCTACCTTGATCTGAATTGATCCCCAAGAGGTACTCCATAACGCGTGAAACCTTCGCAAACAAGAACTTTATAGTTGTTGTTGAAGCTAACTGATTTTTTGTTGGTACTGCCCAAGTATATTTGGTAAAAACATCTGTCATGACAAGTATGTTTTGTTTACAATCATCAAGTTCAAGCACTGTCAAATCTATGGCAACAATTTCCAACGGTTGTTTAGCTAAAACGCTCGTCGTGGGAGATTTAAGTCCAGGGTGTGGATCTTTAGACTCATTTTAGACACTCACACTGATGACACCATTATTGAATATCATTAAACGTTAAAGACCATTGACATCTAGACCTGATTAAACCGGCTCTAAGGTTCTAAGCCTTGGTGCCCTGCGTTATTGTGCCATCGTTCCAATACTTTCCCTTTCGGCTTTTGTGGCAATACTAGTTGTTCAACATGTCCTTAAATAGGCCGGTCATTAACAACACGGTAAACTATTCCACTTTTAAGAATGAGACGCTTCCATTGCCTATAAGCAACATTAACTCTGCTTTACAAAATTGTATTCTTTCTACATTGGAAGGATTTTACTGTTTTAACAAAATAAGGCAAGATTTCCTTAATCACAGGATCAAACTTACAGTTGTTCGTTAGTGAAAAATGAGAAAGTCGCTGAAGCTGCAACATGGCCATTGATAATTGATAATCTATGGCAACATGATTTTCGTTCTTGGTTACGCAAGTGTTTCTAAGTTTGACCGGAATGGTGGTAGCGTTAGCAAACCCACTGAGCATGGCTTGACAGTCATCTTCATCACAATCTATTTCCTGTACGGAATATTTTCTAGAAAGAGCGTAAGCGTTTCCATTAGCCTTTCCTTTACGATATTCTAGCGTAAAGTCAAAATCACCTATTTCGGAACCCCATCTTTGCTCCATTGGTCCTAACTTTGCAAATTTTCTTCCCCACAAACAATCCTTGCATTTTACAGTTATAGTCCATTTCACGGCTAAAAAATCCAGCTTCATAGAACTATAATTATTCATGTTTTTATAGCTGCACGCGGTTATCAGGAATTTTCTCGACAATGACGTTTCGCCACATTCACATATATATAATCCTGAGTACTCAATGTTACCAAAATATATACATATATATGGTACATATTTATATTATTCTGCATAAGAGACTAGTTACATAGGCCAAGGGGTTCAGCAAGACCTTAAAACGTCTACTTAATAAATTACCATCAAATTGATGAAAACCAAGCTGTTTTATTTTGATATGTGTCAGCGTTCTTCTGTAGTTTGCACGAAAATCGCAACTGTAACATCCAGCGCGAACACACATGTGCAGTGATACGAATCCGAGTCGACTCACTTATTTTGGTTTTGGTTTCACGACGGACATTTCCGAACCGCAGAAAATTATCGGATATCGTTCAGAATAATTGGATAATTTCACAACGGGTTCACAAAACACAAAGTTAATATATTGGTTTACTTACACATTGACTTGAATAGCCTGTATGTTAAGACGCAGCCACACACAAACTCGATCAAATCATTTGAAAAAAACACTCTTCCTAAAACATTAGTGTTTTATATCATAACATTGTTAAAGGTATTCCCAAATGGTTGATACCTAGAAAAGGTGTAAAAAATAGTCCAATATTCACTGACCGATTTGCAGCTTGTTTCATTACAAAATTCAGCGTACATGTGCAGAAATTGGGATTCGAATATCTGACTTTTCGAGGGACATCACCAGGGGAATTCACCAAGTGACTGGTGTGGCGAGCTGGGTGTGTCTAACTTATGGCTTTATCAAATTCCTGGAGATATACAATCATTTACAAAAGTGATAAATCTAAGACTAAGGGACCAGTTTTACCAGACTTGGCTATTAAAGTTGCGAAATTCCTCCAAAGCAAACAATTACAAATCTTTTAAATCAACCATCTATATTGAACCTTATTTGTCAGTCTTACCTAGCCATTTAGCCAAGCCTATCACCAAGCTCAGATTAATCAACCGCAGTTTTCCAATTGAAACGGGGAGGTGGACAAACATACCATATGCGGACAGACTGTGTACATTTTGTAACGGACATTTTGTGGGTGATGAAAAACATTACATTTTAAAATGTTTCCAGTTTTATGAACGTAAATTGCATATCCCTAAAACATATCTGAGCCCAAATTCAGACCTACATTTTTTCCCATTGCTTAATTCAGAAGATTATAATGCTTTAAAGGGATTTCGCTTGCTCCTGAAACATATTGTGAAACCATTCAAGTAATGAAAGACCAGTTTTTCGTAAATTTGCACTAGAATACATTAAATGTCAAGGATTATTATGAATCATATCTCACATATTTTATGACAGAATTGTGTAGAAAAGCGGTCACTCCTCCGTGATTGTATGTGTTTATTCATATTTATCTCTTATGTCATGACCAGAGTGAAAATAAAAGTTGTTTAAAGTTGAAGGTATCTATACAAACCTGAACGCTATTTTGGTATTTCTCATTATCTATCAATTCTTCGTTTATCTCCGGTATGGAGTCGTCATTGTCCGCCTCTGATTTTTCCGTATGTAATTTCCCCTGCCTACGTCACAATTCAAATAACTTGGAAAAACTCGGAAAAAATATTGGATTTATTTTACAGATAGTTTATAGTATTGTCTTTGTTATTCAGTTGCTTTTAATCTGATTGAAAGCCTATTTGGGAAAAACTTTGAACTGCAGTGTTTAGAAAGCATCTTAGATTATAAGACTTTTCCGAAAAAGTTTTTTTCATAGTAATCATTAACACTTTTCATACAGTATGAAATCATAAGCGCCTTAGTTTAACACAAATGTGTTGACTAGACACGCCTGTGTTGAAGGGATTTGCCAATGTATGCAGATAGTGCAGCCATCTTGCATTGGGCGAAGTACGCGATCAAAGCGTTGTTTATATATATTTCTGATTGTAAATTCTCCCATTTAAAAGTTTGCACAAATCTTATATTCCAATGTAATATTTTAAATAAATATATTTGAAACAAATATACATTAGTTTAGAATTAAAAGACTCACCCATTTCAATTTACGGCTGATATTCGTAAACCGCGTTATTTCTATATAATTTTGACTGAACAAGGAGCGACAACTCTGGAAGCGATTGATACTTTGAGAGGTCTATTTCTGCGATGATAATGCTATATTAGATTAAGAATACCCCCAAAACGTTTGAATTTAATATTTTAACATCGAATTTCCCCTGATAATTTAAGTAATGTATGTACAGAGGATTCACAGAGATACCAGTATAATTTCAATAATAAGATTTGTTTTAAAATTAAATTAATATACTTTTAAATATACACCAATGAAGAAAATTTGTCTTCAAATTTTTTTTAAGTATCTGTTAAAATTTGTTTTCAAGCTGTTTTCCTTCTTTCAGTTTATTATTTTACTGTATAATTCAGAAATTGTATTGCACAATATTTATTTAGACGTGTTTGTATATCTTTTGATTACTTTTCGCACATTACACAGAACTATCAATATCTTGAATTAAAATAATAGATTGCTCGCTGAAACATTTACAACAGGTTTTAATTAATATAAACTTGAACCATTATCAGCAGAACAATAATAAATTGTGTATATAATGTAATATATGTATTAGTTATATTAGCAATAAATCAATAACTCACCAGTAAACTAACCTACAGTTCAGACATAAAATGTTCTTGTAAAATTTCTTTAGATTGCTTGGAAATTCTTGGAAATGCTTGGAAATTCATGAAAGTATTAAATAAGCTAATGCACGGCTACAGTGTTGGCACTGTTGGACCAGGATTCGAATCTTTAGAGAAAGCGGGGACATTAAGATTTGTTTAGGGACATTTTGGACGGGTCTGGTAGAATCACAGTCTTACGGCACCTTATTTTTATTGATGATGTGTTTTCCTCCTCCCATAAGTGAAACAACCTTAAGATCAACATAAAACCGAAATATTTGACAGGCACCAAACACTTTGTTGTGGGGTATAACACCATACTTTACGTGATTTGAATTATATGACTGCATGCGTATGAGCGGACTCTGCTTGTGAAAATGATAGCGATAGTCAATTATGAAAGTGGGTGAAGTGTTGTAGAAAAATTGATATGTTCGGGGTTTTAAACCAACTCAATGAGAGTATTTGCATATGTACCCACTCCTACAGACACCAACTCTCAATATTTACGCCATAAGAGTTTTATAAAGTTGTCAGAACTAGAAAATAACATTGAACATATGTTATCAGAGTTTTACCTCCAAACTTGGTCATTTTATCAGCCAGGGAGCTTGGCTGTCATTCTGTTTATATCTGATAAATTGGCCAAGGGATGTAATGCACAGTTGCTCGGAATAAAACCCTTGGCCACAGAAGATGGCACAGCAGATGGTGCGACATAATTAAACTATTAAGCAAGGCTTACCCATTAAGTTGAAGCTTGATACCCAATTATGTCTCACCATATGCTGTACATATAGAGATGACAGGCCAACACCTAATCCATACCTTCCCTTATTTCCCTGGTACATTCCAAACTTTAATGAATGAGACTATGGGACAGCATAGTAATCTAGTGTGATCCATATGTGCAACAGTCAACCTATGGTGTGATGTAATTCCTGTGTACGCTTCAACAAGTCTCACCTGTAGATGTCATTCCTGTGCCACTTCAACAGGTCTCATCTGTAGATGTAATTCCTGTCACACTTCAACAAGTCTCACCTGTAGATGCCATTCCTGTCACACTTCAACAAGTCTCACGACTAGATGTAATTCCTGTCACGCTTCAACAAGTCTCACCTGTAGATGTAATTCCTGTGTACTCTTCAACAAGTCTCACCTGTAGATGTGATTCCTGTCACACATCAACAAGTCTCACCTGTAGATGTAATTCCTGTCACACTTCAACAAGTCTCACTTGTTGATGTCATTCCTGTCACACTTCAACAAGTCTCATCTGTAGATGTAATTCCTGTCACGCTTCAACAAGTCTCACCTGCTGATGTAATTTCTGTCACAGATCAACAAGTCTCACCTGTAGATGTAATTCCTGTCACACTTCAACAAGTCTCACCTGTAGATGTAATTCCTGTGTACGCTTCAACAAGTCTCACCTGTAGATGTCATTCCTGTCACACATCAACAAGTCTTACCTGTAGATATCATTCCTGTCACGCTTCAACAAGTCTTACCTGTAGATGTCATTCCTGTCACACGTCAACAAGTCTTACCTGTAGATATCATTCCTGTCACGCTTCAACAAGTCTTACCTGTAGATATCATTCCTGTCACGCTTCAACAAGTCTCACCTGTATATGTAATTCCTGTCACACTTCAACACAGTGAAAATTGCACACCATCAGAGGTCTTTTAACTAAAAGTATGCACCTGCCATGTGGCGCAAGACCACCAGTAATTTGCCATAAGCCGTAATGTTAACGTTTGGCCCGCTACTCCCTCCCAAACTTACGTTGGGAGAAAACGCCTGGCAATTATTTCACATCAATACCAAATACTCCACCAAAAGTAATTTTCCAGGACCAGAGCAAATAAAACAAGACAACACACTTATTTTTATTAAGAACAAAACGGAAGTCTATTGGTATTACGCAATATAGTAATGCCCACGGAATTGTAGATCGGCAAGAAACGTTGACTACACATTTCAAGCATGTGTCTTTACTTGTCAGGAACTCTGGGTAATTTCATCCCTGGTCAGCCAATGCGTGTAGCCATTGTTTTGGTTTGGACGACTGGCCAAATATTTTGTCAATTAAGTTGGCGTGTATGGTCTATTTAACAGACACATCTTGCACTAGGTAAATGCGTTTCGTTTAGATAGAAACAGTATGATCGAGGACTGCCAGAACTTTACCATAATGCATCATTTTTAAAGTTGCATTCTTCTGAATTTTCTTGGGTGCTACGTCACATGATTCGTTATAACAGGGGGCTCGGTCCCCAATGCCGGTTGGTTAATCTATATGACAGTTGCATACTTCTAGTTGATAGACTTCAGGAGCCGGTTGGTCGAAGCCATATTAAATTTAATCCTCTATTAGATGATGTCACGCCATGTTGTAGGTCTATCTCTTACCGGGTATTAGTGATTTAATCTGGTGTTAGCGACTAATACTCTTTCGAGCAACTCAGCCCTGATACCATAGATATTGCACGAGTTAATGGCGGAAAGAGAAAACGTGGAGCGTCGATTGGGTTCTTCTTTCTAATTTACAAAAGAAATATTAATGGTAGTTACACTTGCCTGTGTGATATACTCTTTGTTTTATGTCAACTATAAAATCTAATCCATGTCATATTCCCCAGTCACTTGTATAATCTCGCAAATGTCTTAATGTGGCTGTGTTATCCCTTCGCTATTCCTACGCTTGAACGAAATAAAACCGCACTTTATCAATTTTGCATGTATGAAAAAGATATGAGTTTATGTTATCTTATCCGATTAAAATTTCTGATATGTTTCTCAATTAGATTGCTATATTATTTATCTGTCTCTCTAAAATGAACTATTTTTGGCTAAAACTCGCATGATTCGGTTTTTGACAGAGCAAGAGGCTGTTGACGCCCAGCAGTTTGAAGCATAGCTGTTCTCTTGTATAGAAGGTATTAACTCATTTTCTTTGATTTGTGGAAATCAATTCACCTGGTCAATTTCACTATATCCGTGTTGGGTGAAGTGCGATCTCCTCTGAAGTACTCCATTTGATAACGGGTCAATTTGTAGTGTGCAGACGTCCCTAAAAAAAAGTACTGTAGCAGACAAAAATCCTGGTATTTCATTTAGAAATACATAATAAGACATACAAATACATTATAATAAACCACTGGTGTAGGCCAATCAGCCAAGACCGAAATTCTCTTTTTAGATTTCAATATTTCGTCGACAGAACAGTAATTCGGACTGGCCATAAAACTTAGAATTATGGATGAGTGCCCACTTGCACAAAGCCTCCTTAAGCTTTTTTTTTAACTAAGGAGACGTCGAGCATCTTCCATAAAGCCCCCTTAGCATAAGGTCTAAGGTGGGCTAGATTTTCATCATAGACTAAGGAGGCTTTGTGAAAGTGGGGCCCAGAAGTTCAAATATGTGCTGGTGGACAGATTTGGAATTTTAATGATAAATTTCAACATATTTCAAGATTTCATTCATAAATTTGGCGATGAAAGCCAAACAATGGATTTTATTTCATACAATTAGTTACAATAATAGCACGGTTGTACAGAAACGAGTTACATTCTACAGATTTATGAGAGACATTCAGACTACTAACATATTCATTTATTAAAAATCTATACATCCACAGCTAAGTTAAGCTGTAATTATTTACAATGACTGGCCAGATAGAACAAAGACTATAATTATGGCCTTACACACTCACAACAAAACCCATCTAAAGTACATACCATAGCTGTGTAAAGACAGAAAAGACTTAACGCGAATGTACATACATACGAATATGTGCCGAACAATTTATATATATATATATATATATCAATTGTAATGAAGTCTCCCTGTCAGTGTGATGACTTTTTATCAAGATAATATAAAATATAGTAAACTTCAGGTAACAAATAGGATAAGAAACCAAACCAAATTGAGTGATATACTATTTTATAAACATGTTAACAAGTTGGTAGGGTTTGAGAATATTAAAAAAGGTCTGCCGTGAGCCTTTGTAGCTCAGTCGGTAGAGTATTGGGTCTGTAACCCAAAATCCCATAATCTATACATCTACAGCCAAGGTAAGCCAAGGTAAGCTGTAATTATTTCCAATGACTTTCCAGACTTAACAAAGGCTATAACGATGACCTAACACACTCACAACTAAAGAAAATACCGTAGCTGTGTAAAGCCAGT
>JARFOD010139469.1:0-13206 GCA_031763545.1 Mopalia muscosa
TTTTTTTTTTTTTGTTTTTGTTTTTTTTACATTTTTCCGCATTTAAAAAAATTTAATCATGGCGCTTGAATAGATGCGCTAATACTAAGCATTGGATCTACAAAACCGGAAATGGAATACTGTGAATGTTACACCTGCTCAGGTGAGAACGAAAAGGTGTAATATTCATGGATAATATAAGGTGATAACTAACAGCTTAAAATTGAATAATGAAAACAAGAGATATATTACTTTCATAATTTACGAAAGAATTTCAACCTTTTTCATTTAATTTTTGAAACAAGGTTCCTAATTTACCAAATATATTGTTGTACTTGGGCATACCGTTGTCATGGTAAATAGGCAAAATTACTTGTTTCCTGTATTTAATATCCACCTTAATAATGAGATTTGTATTTGCCATTTGTATTTGCCATTGCCATCGTAGACCGAAATGAATTGACAAGTAAATATTAAATTTATATCTGCGGTGCCTAATTTCTGAAGAAAAAAAAATACACTCGTTTTTTTAAATTTTTTAAGGTTTGTCGATTCTTCCGTCTTCTTTCTTAATACTATCAATACGGCTAGAGTTTTGTCTACCTTAATTCACAGGACAGATTCCGGTGTTCCCACTTTGAGCTTGTAAAAATGGCGAGATACACAATTAGATTCAGGAGAAACAAACTCACAAGCAAACCTATTTTGAATACGCTTTAAATACCACAATTATATTTAATCAGGACTTTAAATCAAGATATAAGACAGCAATTTATTATAGGCATTGGAGGTTACTACATCAGACTCTTACTGATTTCTAAGTTCTCAGACCAGACAACTATTGTCTCTGCGGCAGGATGTGAGATGTAAGATATGAATTCTATAACTTCAGACAAATAAAACCGGAATAAATATATGCCAATAATAAGGGTACGAACCGTGTTAAATTTTGTTGAAAGCCTTAACCTGTTCCATATTCTCTGGAAGGAAACTAAATGAGTGGCAGGTATGTCTTTAGGCAAATGAAAAGATCATGCTGACCTGCTTGTTGAACAATAATAGTACATTACTAAATTACATTTTGTTTTAATTAGGGGATCCTCTATGAGGGGTGGGGGCACGGGGGGATTGGTTCTGGTTACTTTCCGTAATATTTAAGTGTTTAACTGTTTAGAATAGTTCTTCATTCCATTTTATTAATGAACTCATAACTGTACAAGATGTACATTACACAGCCCGAAAGTAATAGCGGAATCGTGGTTTGCCAAGGCATCATAGTCTGAATTTTCATTTCTGTTTGTTACTTATTACGTCATTGTTCCTTATTAAGTCGAACTGTTTCAAGGCCTGTTCTATATTCGGTCCGTTTTAACACGTGCATTTCGACATATTTTATTTGTTAAAACATACAGGGGAAAAAAATAAGCACACATGTTATTTATTTATTTTGTTTATTTTTTTTTTTAATTGACACACAATTATACTTTATTAATGACTAACGACATTCAATGAATGTTCGAGTAAATATATAGGAAAAACATGAACTAAATAGATCTTTTTTAATGTAACTGTGCGTTATAGTCATAGCAACCGCTCAAACCTCTATCAGGTTCTTATCGGGAAGGTTATTGGGTTGTTTTGTTCGTACAAGTTGCAGACACCCAAACATGGATTTGCTCTGTGTTTTACCGCGACGTATGGCGCGAAAAGAGACGTTCTTAAAACATCACAGTATCGATAAATCAAACATTTAGTAAACTTGGCCATCAAATTACAACCTCTGATTATTTGATGATAATAGTCTGAAAAGATATAACTGGAGATTTAGTTTACACTAGTGGCCCTTTTTATGCGTGAACGACTGACATAAAATATGTTGTATTATTTAATATCAAAACTGTGGGTAAAATCAATAATGGCACTAGAGATTGTCTAGACAACTCAATCACTTGGTCCATCAACAGAAAATGAGTTTGTTCGACGATTGACATTTTCTATCACCTTGTTGACAAGTTTGTTACCTATCTCCCTCAAATCCATAACCGTTATTGGCATTAATTTGACATCGTCTGAAGGTCTGGCCTGGAGGACCAACCAATATTGTTACTTTTCATCTTTCACTAACAGTATGACATTTCGTGAGAAATCTGTTACGATCTCAACCGTGCCAAGCCGTCAGACAGTTAACTGTTCCATGGCTCGTTGGACCACATTCAAGATACAGTTGACGGGTTTTGATGCTGTTTGTCAGCCTCGGGTAAATAAGCTAGGGACTGCGTTTGTGAGATGGGGTAACAGGATATGTAAGTACAGTAAGTACATTTCTGTTAAATAGAGAAGACACCATTTGGTTATTTCCCATCGGCTGTCGAAAGCAACAGAAGATTAAACATTACGCTGGTGAATAAATTGCATATCGCAAACAATTGATAGATCTCAATGATCACTACGTTACCAAACTTTTCCGTGTTTTTTGGAAATAAACACGTTCAAGTGTCTATCTGTCCTGCGATCATCTTTCGGTTTGTTGGTTTGTTTGATTGGGATTTAACGTCGTACTCAAGGCTATTTCACTTATATGACGACGTGCACACCCAATGGGTGAAGGAAACCACCCTCGATACCATTCCGGAGAAACATCTTCGATGTAACCCAAATTAATTAACAAATCAGCTAACCAGTCGACCGTTCGACCATCCTTCCGGACTACAGCGTCTACATATATAATAGACACTTGTGCCAACTCATGCTTGTTAAACCCGCGGCTTGAGTGAGATACAAGTACAAATCTTTATTGATGGTTGATTGCTCTTGGCAGATTATTTCTTTATAGGAAATTAGACTTGAAGACAAATTGAACATTGAAAATAAGTATCTGTCTAGACGGATCAATACATACGACCAGAGATATCTGTGTATTGGTCTGACAATTTCCCGGTGGCATTAAGATGACGGCATAAACACTTGTTTGTAATCCTTTATTTCATTTGCTATGAAAATATATACAGGAAAGCGATGATAACCGGTTAGGAGCATTCATAATTTAGTCTCCGTTGTCAGCAAAGGAATGCATGCTGAATCTACGCATATAAAGACGTACAGCCAACATTAATTTCAATGATTTTAAAAACTTTAAATTGAAAGGACTTCAAAATTACAGCATTTACTTTCGATATAGAACTTATGTCAAACCATGCTCGTTAAATCCACTTCATCGAGATACAACTACACAGCTGTATTGATGTTGGATTGCTGTTAACAGAAGATTCTTATCAGAGATTATATTGAGGACAAATTGAATACTGGAAATAAGTGTCTGTCTAGACGGATCAATAAATACCACAAGAGAATAAGGTACCTCAGTTGGATGTTGTAATGACGTTCCCCGGGCACTCTGGAGATCACACAAACAAATGTTTATATTATAGCTCATTTGAATTTCTCACTATTCTTTGCATGTGTTGGTTGCGGTCAACATTTTTTGTGCATAATTTTTGAAGAAAAAATAAACTCCGCTTTTTTTAAGGTTTGTCGATTCTTCCGTCTCCTTTCTTTAATACTATCGGCACGGTTTAATCTGCCTTAATTCACAGAACAGTTTCCGAGGAGTCCACTTTGGGCTGGTAAGAACGGCACAATACACGAATGGATTTGCGACAAATAAACAAACAGGTAAACTTATTTTGAATACGCTCTATATACCACAATTATATTTACTTCTCAGGCCCGACAAATATGGTCTCTTTGGCAGGATGTGGCATGTGAGATGTAAAATGTCAATTCTATAATTTCTATAAACCCGGTATAAATGTATGCCATTTATAAATGTACGAACCACCGTGGTAAATTTCGTTGAAAGCTCTAACCGCTCCAAGTTCACTAGAAGCTAAATCATTGGCATATGTGCCTTTGGGCATATAAAAAGATCACGCAAACGTGCTTGTTGAAAAATAAAAGCACAGAGCTTAAAGACAAGGCTTTTTTTTTTTAGATTAAGGGGGTTGTCCAGGGGTGAGGGCGGCAGTGAGAGGGGTTTAGGGCGGGGCGGTAGTAGAATGGACCTGTTTCAACTCCGTTCCTGGTTCTATATATTTAAATTGAAGTCTTTGACTGTTTAGAAAAGTTACTCAGCTCATTTGATTTAATAATTCATAACTGTACAAGATACACATCAAACCACCTAGAAATAAAGTAAAAGTTATAATGGAATCATGGTATACTACATTGTCACATCTACTCTTTCAAAAGCGCTACCAGGTTCCTAAAGGGTGGGTAAGTCGGGTTTTTATTCGTTCAAGTCGCAGAAATGCACACCTGGATCTGCTCGATGTATAGTGTGAGAATTACGCCGCAGAAACGATTAATTAAACCCTCACAGAACGTGGCCACCAAAATACACACTATGATTATTAGATGACAAAAGTCTGAGAAGATATACGCTGAAAATTCCTTCAACCCAGTAGACATACACTTATTATGGGCGAACGACTGACATAAAATATGTTATATTATTTCATATCAAGACTACAGGGAACAAAATCAATAATCGCACAGGAGATTGTCTAGACTACTCGATCACTAGGTCCATCAACAGAAAATGAGTTTGTTCGTCGATTGGCATTTTCTATCACCTTGTTGACAAGTTTTTTTTTACCTTTCTCCCTCAAACCTATAACCGCCATTGTCATTAATTTGACATCTTCTGGTCTGGAGAACCAACCAATATTGTTCTTTTCTTATCTTTCAGGAACAGCAGGGTATATCTTGATAAATCTTTTACGACCTAAACCGGGCCAAGCCGCCAGAGAGTTAGTTGTCCCATGACTCGCTGAACCACTTTGATATAATTGGTGGATTTAATGTTGTTAGTTAACCTTGGGTAAAGAAGCCAGGGACTTAGTTTATAACATGGAATAACAGGAGGTGACAACATCTGATTAAAACATCCGTGATATAGGCTGTAGTCCGCTTGGTCATAAACTATGACCATGTTTTGTAGCGACATTCGGTAAATTACCGCAAATTCTACAGTCGTCGATCAGTCGACTAGATATATACATTCCAGACTGTAACATATAATTGTGACCCTGAGTAGGTAATTTCTGTTCGATAGAGAACACTATTGGTTATTTCCCAACGGTTGCTGACAGGAACAGAACATTAAACAATAGGCTGGTGAATAAAGCGAATATTAAAAACAAGTTATATAACTCAATGATTACTGCCAAACTTTTCTTTGTGTTTAGAAATCAACAAGTTCAAGTCTCTGTCTGTCCTGGTTTATCTTTATTAGAAACATGTTTGATATAACCCAAATCAATAAACAAACCAGCTAACCAGTCAACCAACCTTCCAGATTACAGTATTTACAGATATAATAGACCCTTTTGTCCAACCATGCTTGTTAAACCCGTGGCTTGAGTGAGATACAAGTACAAATCTTTATTGATGGTTGATTGCTCTTAGCAGATTATTTCTTTATAAGAGATTAGACTTGAAGGCAAATTGAACATTCGAAATAAGTATCTGTCTAGACGGATCAATACATACGACCACAGATATCTGTGTATTGGCCTGACAATTCCTGGGCAGCATTAACATGATGGCATAAACGCTTGTTTGTAATCCTTTATTTCATTTGCTATGAAAATATATACAGGAAAGCGACGATAACCGTTTAGTAGCATTTATAATTTAGTCTCCGTTGTCAGCAAAGAAATCGCATGCTGAATCTACACATATAAAGAAATAGAGCCAAAATTAATTTCAATGATTTTAAAAACTTTAAATTAAAAGAACTTCAAAATTACAGCATTTACTTCCGCTATAGAACTTATGTCAAAACATGCTCGGTAAATCCATCACTTCATCAAGATACAAGTACAAAGGTGTATTGATGGTGAATTGCTGTTAATAGAAGATTCTTATCAGAGAGTAGACTTGAGGACAAATTGAATACTGGACATTAGTGTCTGTCTAGACGGACCAATAAATACGACCAGAGATTAAGGTACCTAAGTTGGGTGTTGTAATGACGTTCCCCGGGCACTCTGGAGATCACACAAACAAATGTTTATATTATAGCTCATTTGAATTTCTCACTATTCTTTGCATGTGTTGGTTGCGGTCAACATTTTTTGTGCATAATTTTTGAAGAAAAAATAAACTCCGCTTTTTTTAAGGTTTGTCGATTCTTCCGTCTCCTTTCTTTAATACTATCGGCACGGTTTAATCTGCCTTAATTCACAGAACAGTTTCCGAGGAGTCCACTTTGGGCTGGTAAGAACGGCACAATACACGAATGGATTTGCGACAAATAAACAAACAGGTAAACTTATTTTGAATACGCTCTATATACCACAATTATATTTACTTCTCAGGCCCGACAAATATGGTCTCTTTGGCAGGATGTGGCATGTGAGATGTAAAATGTCAATTCTATAATTTCTATAAACCCGGTATAAATGTATGCCATTTATAAATGTACGAACCACCGTGGTAAATTTCGTTGAAAGCTCTAACCGCTCCAAGTTCACTAGAAGCTAAATCATTGGCATATGTGCCTTTGGGCATATAAAAAGATCACGCAAACGTGCTTGTTGAAAAATAAAAGCACAGAGCTTAAAGACAAGGCTTTTTTTTTTTAGATTAAGGGGGTTGTCCAGGGGTGAGGGCGGCAGTGAGAGGGGTTTAGGGCGGGGCGGTAGTAGAATGGACCTGTTTCAACTCCGTTCCTGGTTCTATATATTTAAATTGAAGTCTTTGACTGTTTAGAAAAGTTACTCAGCTCATTTGATTTAATAATTCATAACTGTACAAGATACACATCAAACCACCTAGAAATAAAGTAAAAGTTATAATGGAATCATGGTATACTACATTGTCACATCTACTCTTTCAAAAGCGCTACCAGGTTCCTAAAGGGTGGGTAAGTCGGGTTTTTATTCGTTCAAGTCGCAGAAATGCACACCTGGATCTGCTCGATGTATAGTGTGAGAATTACGCCGCAGAAACGATTAATTAAACCCTCACAGAACGTGGCCACCAAAATACACACTATGATTATTAGATGACAAAAGTCTGAGAAGATATACGCTGAAAATTCCTTCAACCCAGTAGACATACACTTATTATGGGCGAACGACTGACATAAAATATGTTATATTATTTCATATCAAGACTACAGGGAACAAAATCAATAATCGCACAGGAGATTGTCTAGACTACTCGATCACTAGGTCCATCAACAGAAAATGAGTTTGTTCGTCGATTGGCATTTTCTATCACCTTGTTGACAAGTTTTTTTTTACCTTTCTCCCTCAAACCTATAACCGCCATTGTCATTAATTTGACATCTTCTGGTCTGGAGAACCAACCAATATTGTTCTTTTCTTATCTTTCAGGAACAGCAGGGTATATCTTGATAAATCTTTTACGACCTAAACCGGGCCAAGCCGCCAGAGAGTTAGTTGTCCCATGACTCGCTGAACCACTTTGATATAATTGGTGGATTTAATGTTGTTAGTTAACCTTGGGTAAAGAAGCCAGGGACTTAGTTTATAACATGGAATAACAGGAGGTGACAACATCTGATTAAAACATCCGTGATATAGGCTGTAGTCCGCTTGGTCATAAACTATGACCATGTTTTGTAGCGACATTCGGTAAATTACCGCAAATTCTACAGTCGTCGATCAGTCGACTAGATATATACATTCCAGACTGTAACATATAATTGTGACCCTGAGTAGGTAATTTCTGTTCGATAGAGAACACTATTGGTTATTTCCCAACGGTTGCTGACAGGAACAGAACATTAAACAATAGGCTGGTGAATAAAGCGAATATTAAAAACAAGTTATATAACTCAATGATTACTGCCAAACTTTTCTTTGTGTTTGGAAATCACCAAGTTCAAGTCTCTGTCTGTCCTGGTTTATCTTTATTAGAAACATGTTTGATATAACCCAAACCAATAAACAAACCAGCTAACCAGTCAATCATCCTTCCAGATTACAGCATTTACATATATAATAAACCCTTTTGTCCAACCATGCTTATTAAACCCGTGGCTTGAGTGAGACACAAGTACAAATCTTTATTTGTGGTTGACTGCTCTTAGCAGGTTATTTCTTTATAAGAGATTAGACTTGAAGACAAATTGAACATTGAACATAAGTGTGTCTACACAGATCAATACATACGACCAGAGATATCTGTGCATTGGCCTGACAATTTCCCGGTGGCATAGATATGAAGGCATAAACACATTTTTTGTAATCCTTTCTTTCAATTGCTATGAACATATATACAGGAAAGCGATGATAACCGGTAAGGAGCATTTAGAATTTAGTCTCCTTTGACAGCAAAGGAATGCATGCTGAATCTACACATATAAACAAGTACAGACAATATTGACATCAATTTTTTCAATTTTTTTTAATTAAAAATACTTCACAATTACAGCATTTTACTACTCTTTTAACAGACACTTGTGTCAAACGATGCTGGTTAAACCCAGAGCTTTATAGAGAAACAAATACAACACTATATTCATGGTTGATGACACGCAGCAGAAGTTTCATATAAGAGATTAAACTTCGAGACAAATTGAACAATGGAAATAAGTGTCTGTCTAGACTGATAAATAAATACGACCAGAGAATCAGGTACCTCAGTTGGATGTTGTTCTGACGTTGCTTGTGCATTTTGGAGATCACACAAACAAATGTTTATATTATAGGTCATTTAAATTTCTCACTATTCTTTGAATGTGTTGGTCACTGTTTTGCAGTATTGGCCCACAACAATATACTGACTCACAATGTCTTAGAGTTACCTACCTTGGTAGCACTCTGTAGTGAATTGGTTTTAATCAAACAGTATGCTAAAATTAAACTTTAAAAAGGCAGATTTTAGAGCAGTATAGCTTCAAGCTCAACATAAATAAAGGAAAGAGATAAGTTTGCTATATTAATTACTGTCTGCTTCTCCCAGTACCCACTGTCAGTTGAATCGAAGAAGCATACAAAAAAAACATGTTGTATTGGAAATTACGCTAGGGGAGAGAGGGGCTAGTTGCCTCAATTTTTTTTGCCACCTGACTATTTTAAAACTGACTATCGAATTTCAATGAAATTTACACAGGCTCAAGCTTTGGTATGTCTGACTAAAAGCCTTAACTTAAATTAAGCTATATCTACTAACATCGATATTGTAACTATTTGTTCAGTTGTTTTTTTTTAATGAGCCAACCCGCCCGTATTTGGGGCTAGCGCTCGGTACATTAGGCTAGTTGGCTCAATTATTAAATACTGTTTTCATATACATTTCAACGAGCAAAACAATAGTTAAACTCAGGAACAACGAGATTTTAAAACTACTTTTAAAGTCAAAAAAATTACCATGTAGACAGTGTGAGACTACAAGATGTTTCAAGATCTCTTGGGATAACATAAAAGTGATGAAAAATTAGAAAATTATATCGGTTATTGCTTTTCGTTTTTTCCCATAATTAATAGGGTTGGGAGGGAATGCCATCATACGGCGTGTACTGTTTCACTACCCATGTCTCCACCCTCTATGGAATACCAACAAGGGAGAGACCCCCACTTTGTAACCAGCAAGGGAAGTGACGAGGGTTCAATGGGTGGTATACTTAAATAGGAAACGAAATAATAATTTTGTTCAACTGAGGAGGGAATTGTTCCCCTAGCAGAACCAAAAATATATTTTATTGTTTCCCACTTAATCGACCCATGGGCCACCACCTTCTGCAATGATTAAGGTAGGGTGGAATATTCTATTTACGTCATTTTACGTTTCTTTAATTTGGATTGCATTTATTAAAATGGACTTTAATAATTATTCATTGCAGAGCTCGGCATGACCAGCCGATTGATCAGATCGGGCCAAAGTGATGCGTTGGAGCAGCATGGCTATGTGGTCACTTTTTGCCAACCAAGTTGACGTTTGCGTTTAAAATTCTGTCAATTTTAATAGTTTGCATTGCTTCATAAAAATAAGATTTTATGATACATATAGATACGTTTAAGAAACTTGGTGACAACATCGCCAGTAATGTTGTCAAAGCAAGTCCGGCTGTGGCTGTGAAAAGTCCCCCCAATTATTGTTAAATGACGACAATTGATTGACTATTGTTTAACACCACACTCATATACATCACACTGACCGTCATGTGTTCCAATATTCAATAACCTCACCACAACACCCCTTAATTGTGATTCTTGGTATATGGGGAAATAATCTTCCTTCAGCGCTAAGTAGACTTTATGACAGTACACATTGACCATATCCAGAGGACAAATAATAACGAAAAAACAATTTGTAATATTCATCTTGATAAAATTGCGTTGGCCTAAGCGAAAAATGTTTAGTTAATGTATTAATTTTTTTGCTGCCAATGTACACAATTTCTTGTTGTAGCTGTAGTAACTATTATTATGCAACATTGTTTTCAAGCATGTGGTCAGCTACAAGAAATACACCTCAATCCTGTTGGTGAATTGCAAATTAATTCCTCCATCATCTACATTTTCTGCCATTCAAGTTCCATTTAAACGAGTTCGTCGAAATGTATTGATGGATTGCTTTATCGATTTGGGTTGGCACCCCGTCATATAATTGAAACAACCGCAAGACGCCGTCAAACTGACAATCAAACAAACACATTACTCTCTACACTTATTTACCCCTATTCTATTTATATATGTGCACAATAACAGAAAAACGCTCCAGGACTGGAGTGAATTGGGAGTTACGAACAGAGATCAACCAGTTACATCGCCCGGCAGATCACCAGACCACCAGACGTCAACTACAAAGGTGGAAACGTTCCAGTCTCCATCCAAGACTGGTGGCGGTCACGAAAAGGAAGATTAGAAGATCAAGCCTGGGGCGAATACAGCCAGGAAATTAGAGTCTGTCCAGACAAGTGATAAATACAGAAGTAAAATGAGATTCCCAGGGATGACGGACACTGTCTGGTATGCTGAAGATTTTGTTTGTCTTAAAATGAATTCAGTCTTTATTTGTGAAATGCCCTTTCGGTACCTTTAAGTCGATGGTAGCCCTTAATATGACTTTACATTCAATATGTCCGTGGTTGCCCGGCGTTTAAAACAAAGACTTTACCTGACTGATGTCTGAGAGCTGTAACTTAAGAAAGATAGGACCGAGGCTTCAAGACAAAAAAGTATGTGTATTAAAAACTGTAATTGTAAAATGTACACAATTTCTTGCTGCAGTAGTAAATTCCATTATCATGCGCCTTGCAACTGAAATTTATTAGTGGGTTCCTTTATCGATTTGGGTTGGCACCCGGTCATATAGTTGAAACAACCGCAATACTCCGTCGCCCCGTGAGGGAGCGGGTGGGCCATGGCTCTGCAAAATACTCCCTCGGCTTCCCCGGTCGATCGTAAGAGGCGAGAAAAGAGGTTGCTTTCTGTTGCCCTGGTGTTCTCAGAGCTAAAGGGTAACGGGAAGCAAATTTGTTTTTGATGTTCTTGTGTCCGTCGTCATGTAAGTGAAATACCCTTAACTACGACGTTAAACACTAATCAAACAAACAAACAAACAAAAAAGCAATACTCCGTCAAACTGACAATCAAACAAACTATTTTGTCTCTGTAGACTTTGTTTTCAACCTCTCCAATTTATATATCTCAACAACAAAGGTAAAAACCCTCAAGCGTGGAGTAAATTGGAGTTACGAACATATCAATCAGCTGTATCACCCAACGGACCATCAGCTACAAAGATGGAAACCTTCCAGTCTCCATCGATGACTGGCGGCGGTCTCGAAAGAGAAGAGTGGAAGATCAAACCTGGTGCGAATACAACCAGAAAATTAGACTGGTCATCAATAGTTATGTTTGTTTGATTGGGGTTTAATGTTGTACTCAAGCGTATTTCAGTTATATGACGACGGATTGTCCACTTCACTCTGTTCCTTGCCTTATAGTTATTATGGTCGAAAACCGGGAGGAAATCTCGTAAAGCCACCCCCGCGATTGCCGGAGCCACAAATATCAACACGTTAATAGTGTCCGGGTTGCCATTTGAAACCAAGACTAAACCTGAGTGATGTGTGAACTTAACATGGGACCGAGTCAGGCATCGTCTGTAATTATATTCGTTATTGGACACTAAACCTTTTGTCTGTTGTTAATACCAACGGACAAACTGAGCAATCAAAATACCATTACCTTTGATGTCTGAGGTTGGATGAATAATGATCCAGTCGCAGCGATATCGTGTATCAATGTAACAGATCAAGACACTAGGCCAAGCAGCTCAATATCCATGCATAAACAATGAGATTCACCCTGGCCTTGTGTTCTGCACCTTGTCCATTTATTATCTGTGACAGCCATTTATTTATTTACCAGAACTGCCTACTCCGAAGGAAATTGCTGTCTCTGAAAATCATTTCACGAGTATTTTCTGACCATTTTCTTCTAGAATAAATGTCCTTTCCAGCATTTAAGATCCTTTCGTGTAATTATTATTTTAATCGGAAAAAGATAGAGACAAATACCTAAAATTTTATCGATTTTATTTCCCAAGTCGATATATTGACTCGTTAGATACTTGTAAGCTCCAAAGCACTTTTGCGAATATGGCCCAGTTATAATTTCACAGCGAAAGCAGGACATGCTGATTTTCTTGTCCAAGAACCATCACAAATACTTCACAAGCGGATTGCAACTATAGTAGTAGGTATTTATTTAAAAGCCTTTCTCTTATGTCATCCAATTTTATTCCCCTCTCTAGAGACTATGTCTAAAATCAGATCTCATAAACGCTCCCCATGTTTTGTTTGTCGCTATATTGAAACCCAATACACTCCCCCTACTTACAATGGTTAGGGTTTCTTAAATTGATCAATCACAGAGCGGCTACTCAAAACTGGTTTGTAAAAGCCGAAGATTTCCGCCGACGAGCGGAAGCCTACCAACTGCGTATTTTAACATGAAGATCGGATAAACGCACAATCAAAAAACGTTAGTTATATCGAAGCACGGCGCATTGCCTCTGTCTCGGATCTCCAAGGGTCATCCCCGTCCTACACCAACGCCACGAATAACGTTTCTGTGTCTGTTGCTACACAGACCTCTCTTACGTGGCCAACTGGGGATGAACATCATTCTGCTGTTCAACAAAACACAGGTCAAACATTATTAAAAACCACTGCTTCAATAA
>JARFOD010139480.1:0-13206 GCA_031763545.1 Mopalia muscosa
AGCTCTGCGGCCCTTTACCTGAAAAGCTTTGCTATATGAACCATTGTATAGGGTACAGCCAGTATGGGCTACCATAAGCTGATCTCTGGTTATACGAGCGTAATTGACCCCAAGGTTTAACAGTTTTGCGTCATCCTCAGCTCGACGAGTGCCCCTGTAGACAGGTTTGATCCGTTTTTCGTCACACTGACCTCAGAGAGATAGACGCGACGGTGGGTCAGCTTTCAGTCACCCTTAGCTTGAAGAGTGCAAGTTTAGACTTCTTGACGCCAGGGTGGACCAGTTTAACGTCACGGTGGATCAGCTTTGAGTCACACTCAGCTCGGAAAGTACATATTTTGAGTGCTGAAGGACAATGGGTCAGTTTTGCTTCGCCCTCAAATCGAAGAGTATATACATTAAGAGTTCTAGACGACAAGGGGATCATTTGCGCGTCGCCTTCTTTTCGGAGAATGCCCCTTCTAGAGTTATAGACGCCAGGGTGGGTCAGGTTTGTGTCACCCTCATCTCGTAGACTACATATTTAGAGTTCTAGACACTAGGATAGATCAGTGTGTCACCCAAAGATTATGTGTGTTCTCAGCTTTACATTTACAGCTTTTAGATTTATAGACACCAATGCGGGCGAAGTTTAAGTCGCCCATTTCGGAGAGTATATATTGACTCCTACGCTCGTATAACCAGCGATCGGCTTCTAGTTCTAGTAGCCTGAGCCGCCGCAAAGATCATGGCCATGTTACTATAAACTATGTTCAAGACAAGTAATTCCCTATTTGTGCTGTAATTTAAAAAAAAAAAAAAAAATAGAAAACGTAATTCGAAGTGGAGGCGGCCATGCCTTTTATTGTCGTTAGTGAAATTTTAGGAGTTGAAAAAATCGAACGCTGGGATGTTGCGAGATTTGATTCCCTGCTAATTGAAAACATTACCTCACCACAACTTCGTTTATGAATAATGAATTTATTTATTTAAAGCATATGCTGCTTTTGCCCTTTGTAGGTATTTAAACTATTGTCACGCTATAACAGAAAAAGTCGGAACAGCGATAACCAAAACGGCCTTTGTTGTTCCATTAATACCGCTGAACTGTATCCCGTATTATGCATACTTGCGCACCACACGTAACCCGCGGAAGTTTAGACTTGTGCATTTGTGTTTCACCCACATATCTCAAACCCCGTTTTAACATCGATTTAGCAAAGATGAACATTTAATGATATATTGCCATTCCACATGTTTTCTGAAGAATCCACAAGTCTAACCTATATTGGGCAAGGTGGGCGAAGATATTGATGGATTTATCTTCATGTTTTACTTTCGAATTGTTCCATAATTCAGAATGTCTCATAAATTACTTAAGTTACCAAATGTACGAATATATAAGCTATGAAAACAATGAACCAATTTCAGCCTGGCCAAACTGATAAAATACGGTCAACTGTCAAGCATTAAATAAGATAATTTAGTTATTGTAAATTGCAGGGAGAAGCCAATGATTAATTTGCACAGCGCACGCAATGGCCTCCGCCATCAACAAACCCATCCCTGACTTTTGTAAACGCCGAGATAGACATATGTAAATAAACATGTTTTGCTAAGACATAGACCATTACTCAGTGGAACATGTGTTACTTTAATTAATGCCTGAGGGGTAGTTTGTATGGAATTCAGTGTGATTGGCGTTGTCGACTGACTTATACTGATCAAAGGGTAGACTGTTGCTTTAAGCTAGCACCAGGATTAGCAAATTGCGATTTCCATTTACATTCAAACGTCTTACTTACTTAAAGTAGTTTAACATTCCTAGGTCTGGATAATCTGTCACTGTCACCCTAAGTCCGCTTCAAAGGGTACCCTTAGGATAATGGTACATTCTGAATATACATAATGGAAGCAGCGACCGTGACGTTATCAAGTTATATTATATTTCAAGTTTCTTGACCGTGCTTATACATGTAATTTGATAATACAAGTTTTGTTATTGCTGTTTTGCATTGTTGGTCTTTTTCCCTCCTTAAAAGAATATATTGAATGGCTTTGAGTAATCGGATTCTTTCAATATTTAAATTGTAAAACAATTTGGATTTGAATTTTAATTGTCTACCGTCCTGGCAATGTTAATGACAATATTAAAATATCGGCTCGGATTTATTTAACGGCTCACAAGGCTTTGGATTGACGAAACATTTTCAGATAGCCGACACGCATAACAATTTTGAAAGGATATGTTAAGAAACAACTTCAAATTTATAAAATTCAAAATATTAAGTTCCATAATTTGTAAACGGTTTTGTACAACCGGCAACTTTACAGTTTTGGGAGGGTTTTATGAAGGAAACAATTCCAGATTTCTTAAATTTGATCTATCAAGTTCTGTAGCTTGTTCAACTCCAGCCCACATGTTCTTTTCAAACGAACATGTGGACATACAGGAAAAACTAGCTTGCGAAAGCATACATTAGAAGTCTAAAGAAAGGGATACAGTATCATTGACGTAACAGGAATCTTCAATTTGAAGTTAAAATTTCCTCAAAGCAGTCGCACTATTTTCGTCTTTAGATTTGCGCAATTAATTCCATACAAGACCAATCGTGTTTTTTATCCTAAAAGATCTAGTTAGTGAATCTAAAATCAAGATTGACAATCGTCTAAAGTAAACCCATTGCCAGTGGTAATAACGCCACCGGCTATCCAAACAGGGTAAATGAGTGCGTTTTGGCTAAAGGTTTGTTGACGGAGACTTCAGAGTATATGAGCCAGGGCCAAGATCCGTGGCTCGGAGGATCAATGAGGGTTGAAGAAGGCGGATCAGGTCCAGTGAAACACGGCCAAGAAGGGCCCTTGAAAAGCCAGCTGTCTCTTTACCAGTTTACCCGAATTCCACCCAATCCGAGCCAAACAAACTCACACCGCCAATGCCTTATTTTAAATCGATTCACCTTGTTTTGATAACAGCTAAAAAAAAGAAGACGAACCAAGATTGTCAGCTAGCTCAAAGACGTTCCAGATGAAAGGTTCCCGGCGGGGCTGCAAAACATGTAATTAATTTGGGGCAGACACCCGAAACTTTGGCAAATCGATCGTCCAAAGAATGACAGACTAATTTCAAGTAATTTGACGTTCCCTTCAGCACTTTGATAAACTGATTACATTGGTAAATTCAAATACCCATCTCAATACGGAGTAAGCCATGACATTTTGTTTCCTGCAATGCAGAAAGAATCCGGATAAAAACCCGATGACGTTTTCCTGTCAGAAAATACCCCTGAACACAATTAAGCCCGTGGTATTTTTGAGCCAGCGTTTGTTTCACGTTAAGTTCCGTCACTTACCAGAAGAAAAAAAGGCTGCAGCTAAAACCAACCCTAAGGGTGTTTTATTGGCCTATTGAAAATATTCATACTATTAGTCAAATGATGAATTATGCATGTATTTCTGCAGAAACAATACATCGTGTCTATATTATCATAACCTAGAATTACAGTATGTTACACTGGAGAAACAAAAGCTCGTACATCAGATCCGCACACACAGACAGTACTGGGGTTTGTATAATGTTATAGTAAAGTAGGTACAATATCATGCATTGCATTTTTTTTAAAATGTAAAGCTATGTGAACCGTATGACTACAATCTGTGTTTTCTCTGTTCTAAAAAAAAAAAAAAAAAAAAAAAAATGGAAAGTTCAACTTGACATTTAATACAATAGATGCTTGCTGCGAACGTGATATGACAGAGTTCCGGAAGTGCCGCCATGTTAAACAGCGTCTCCTAGTGGTAGAGTTCAAAGGATCTGTCAAATGGAAATAGGATTGAGTCTGGATGCTTGCTGGTACCCAGTGTTTTATTCTCTTATGCTACATACAATGTGTGAAATATTCATGGAGCCTATGTTATGCCCAGAGCTTAACCACATAATGAGGGTGCCTAGAGCCCATAAGCCATCCCATCCCAAGAGTCTGTACGGACCGAGGTTTAACGTCAATACACTCAATTGAATTATTTATATATTTTTTCTATTCATTCACGCTCCATTTTCTTACAGAATATTCTCTATGTAGTATATGTTGCCAATATCAGCAGCACATCTGACAAGACTCTATCTCGATTTAGTAATGATAAATGACCATAGCGAACTGTAAATCACCCACGAGGCTACCTCTTACACGCGAGTTCTCTATATATTGTGTAGGGGTTAAAGTGACAGATTCTGCCTAAGAAGTATATTCATACGGGATAAAAACCACCTTCGCAGTCATATGTCAAATCTTTATCTACCCTACAGCCATTCAAACTCAATAAACCAAGACTAGCGACTGTTCTGATCAACTGTTGTAATCGTGGCACAGACGATAAATTTCAATATACTTAAAAATACTCAAATTTGATTTGTTATGGTGGTAAAAAAGAAATATAATGTCTTCCTAATAAAATGAGAACTATGTCAATACAGTTTAACTACAACCAAGATATCAACTGATTGTATTTTAGTTATTGTTAAATATAGCCGAGAGCTATTAGTTTTAACTGACACGAGATCCTATTTGACTGCTAAAACGGACTAATGAGGCAGCACTAAACCCTTCCTTCAGAAATGTTAAGCATACACGTCCGGGTAATTGGTTAAGCTTATATATTATAATGGACGTCAATACGTAACTCTCTTTGCGTGCTTGTTGGGTTCAATATAAAAACACACGATTATGACTAACTGTTGATCAACTGTATAGATTGTAAACTGACTTCGGGATTGGGGCACAAACAACTTCTTTATCCCTAGGGTCACAACAATAACATGCAGGTGGTTAAAAAGCAAATGACGATCTGGCAGAGGAAAATCACGACCACTTATCTTTACCTCCAAGCAAAATATCTAGATTCTGTTGGAAGGCTCTCTGGAAATGCTTTATAATTCAAAACTGACAATGAAGATCTAAAAAAGTGCAGTTCGGATCGAATTATATATTTCAATATAGACGTTTTCTCTCTGATGTGGTTTTGATTTGTACTTGAATAGACGTGTTATTCGGTCTATAGATTATGAAGTTCGACAGTGCACTATGAAGTATTTGTTAAAATGCAAGGAGCCTCAATTCCCTTATGATAATATTTAACAAATAAGAAGTAGTTTTAATAATAATAAAAAAATAATAAATTAAAAAAAAAATCCCCCAAAACAAGCAAACAAACACAAACCTACCCGAAGTTTATTTTCATTTGGCAATTTAAAACAATTTGTTTAAAATTACTCATAAAAAATTATTAATTTCAATGATGAGTTTAGTCAGCAAAAATGTTACATAGTTTTAAGAAGTGCTTATACCGGCTTCTGAGACATATCGGCTTTCGATGCACTGTTTGTTTGGTTGAATATTTAGTATTTGAGAGTATTTCCAATTGTCACTATAAACGACAAGACACGAACACGGGAAAAAAACTAGGAAATTTGATCAGACTGGCGTCGTGTTGCCTCCCACCTCTGAAAGCACCAGGGCAACAAAAAGCTCTCTCGGTTGATCCACGAAATATGAACACGATAGCTGCATCTTGTGGACTGACATTCACATATTGCGAACTTATACGCCGACCACGTGCTTAATAACGTTTGACACTTTAAACGAATGGAATATTTGAACGTATCATAATCGACATAGAGTCCATACCAACAATATGACGGGAATAAACTGTAACTATCTATAGGCTTGGTGCATTAGGTCGCATATAGATCACTACTACTGGGGAGTCAAGCAATACTAAACGATGAAATTACGTTAGACATCAATTGATCAGACTAGATAGGTCAGTTTCCAGCGTTTGCGCTCACTAATTTATTCAAGATGTATATTCATAATATACAAGGCCGATTACCCGAGAGAATCGATCCCGCTATTCAAATGGGTTGGTAATACTACCCGAAACCGTCACAGAACTTCGCTTTCTCTCACTTTGAAATGGTCATGGAACTTCGCTTCCTGCCACTATGAAATGATCACAGAACTTCGCTCTCTGTCACTATGTAATGGTCACAGAACTTCGCTTTCTGCCACTATGAAATGGCCATAGAGCTTCGTATTCTGTCACTATGGAATGCTCAACGAACTTCACGTTCTGTCACTATTAAATGGTCATAGAACTTCGTTCTCTTCCACTATGAAATGGCCATAGAACTTTGCTCTTTGAAAGTGAAAATGACCATATAACTTCGCTTTCTACCACTATGAAATGGCCATAGAGCTTCTGTCAGTATGAAATGGTCACAGAGACCAGCACCCTGCCACTATGAAATGGGCAAAGAGCCGAGCATTCTACAACTATGAAATGGTAAAAGAATTTCGCTTTCTGCCACTATGAAATTATCATAGAATTACGCATTCTGCCACTATGAAATTGTTACAGAAGCGCGCTGTCTGTCACTATGAAATGGTCATAGAATTCCACTTTCTGCCACTATGCAAAATAAAAGTATAGAATTCTCAGTTTGGTAAAGAATTACATTTCTATGAGTTTGAACAGACTATAGTTAAGAAAGTGTTGATAGCCGAGACTTGTGTCTCGGCTTTTTAAAAAAATATTTCTCTGAATTTACAAAAGAGTTACGAAGAGGTTCCAGATGAACGATTATGCCATTTGCGTTTTTTTGGGGCCAAATAATAAACAAATAAATTCTCACATAAATAAGCGCAAATGTATTCACATTTTATATACTTTGCGTCAAGGCGAGCTGTCGTCTGTATAATATGTTTGTACAATGGTTTCTATGGCGACACGTTACGGGTGCGGTATGTTGAAGAGTAAGATAAACAGAATAGACAGAGATATGTAGAGACGTTGTGTTTGTCATCGGTTCGATTCAGTTAAATGTTTACTCAATCTACTCCATTCATAAAGGCGCATACAATGTCTAAGGCTGATGATTGCATTGATTGCTTCGGCAAATAATCGTCTCCGGGAACAAATTATTATACTAACCAGCAATAGAGATAACAGCATAATATCAACCGGTGAGCAAATCAACGATGCAACTTTGACGGTGGATCTTGGTTAAAAATAGAGAAAGAGAGAGAAAAAAAACAACAACTCGTGTAGGAGACTCGGAAGAGTTCGTGGCCATTATTAAAATATTTTTTTTTAAATAAACTGATTAACATAATCATCAGTACTCTGTAAAGAATTCGAAGTTTCCATTTGTTTTGTTTCAGAACGTAATGCACTCTTAAACTCAATTCGCGTAATCTAAAGCCGTACGAATTCGTTATGTTTATTTGAGTTTGAAGATAATATTTATAGGGCGGTAAATCAGCTTCCGGCAAAGAAAATGTACTATTTTGATGCATATTCATACATCTATCCGGGCTGAATGTAGTGCTGATAGCACTGTATTGAGATTCCCGCGAAGTTTACCGATTGATGGAATGACCCAATGCCCTACAAATATGAAAGGTTAGCAAAAATAGAAAGAAAACGCATTAGCCTACACCAGGGTAAGAGTCAATCATAGGTGTGTAAGAAATGACAGACAGCGAAACTAAAGTGTTGAGCTGCGTGTCTGACGCACCCGAACAACCTTTGAAATTAGACCGATACTCTGACAATCCAACAAAGCAACTCTATGGGGGTTTGTTTAGCTGTTGTCAGGAGTGAAGGAATGGACCAAAGCTTCCCTGAAGATTTCTGCGTCCTCGCCGAGTCCATCAGTAAAACCATCAACAGATTTAGGTTTTATCTACACCTTAGTAATTATCTGACAGCTGATGTATTCGGGGCGAGTCAGCCAGAGTCACAGCTGGTAGCCCATACACGCGGCCATGGAGTACGAGTTACCTTTTAACTAACACCTTGCGAATGCTTCCCGGATCTTTGGCACTCTGCTTAAAGGGCTCCCAGATGATAGACAACCACCTGTCTGGTTTGCTAAATGTTGTCACTAAACACAGACAGAGCTACAGGGAGGCTTCACTCACAGCAACCTCACTTTGGTTTGTCTCGAGTTAGCTTAACGTGTGTAACAAACATATTCGATAGGGTATATATTTTAGGAATATATATAAAAATATGATTTGCGCACACATAGATTAGTTTCCTGTACGATACTCAACGGTGAACTAATTGTTCAAGGGAAATACCGTTCAATGCTACTCCACATATTCTTATTGCATTAGACATTTATTTAAACCATTTTCTTTTAGTGTTTTGATAAAGTCTATTAACATACGATTAAAAAAGTACATGTATAAATGATTCTTGGGTTACACATCTTCATTTATTAAAAACAAGTGTAAGCCGAACTTCCCACTCATCTACGAGCAAATTCTGAAAACTCTAAATTTAATACAAGCCTTACTTGAAATAAAGCTGTAGATCTAGCTGCCAATGATTCACTTAAGACAGCAGGTAGTTCTCTATGCCAGTCTCACCCCCTGCTCATAAAGGGTCTGTGTTTAGGTTTAGAGAAGCTAAATGTGGGTTCGGCAACAGCAGGCCTGTTTTATTTTCTCACTAAGCGGGTACTCGTGTATCACTAGCAAAAGCTTCGTTCCTTGTGAGACAACACAGAAGCGTTGATAAGACACAGTTTATATGGATAACACTATTGGTTAATGCATCTGGTCTTCGCCAAAGGAGAAATCTACTCTAGCAAAAGTCTTTTCTGTATTTATCTCAGCGAACCCGTTAAAAGGCTAACATCTTTTTGCAATGCTAAGCAAAAGTCTGGACAGCTTTGGTATCGAAGGTCAAGTGGTGTACATAGATGGCAGAGTCTGTTACCATTTACCTTCCGCAGTTTAACCTTTCTTAAGCAGTAACAGACGAATCTACCTTCAAGAATCTAAAGCGCTCAGCGTAGTGAAAATGGACAATTAAGATTAATAAGAATAAGCAATTGTTTTGAATAGCCGTTTTGAGTAACAAAAGTACTATGAACGGGAGTTAACACCTCATACACACATTATCTTAAACTAATTAGCTAATTTACTTCACAGGCTCCATGTGAATATATATCACAGTATCTGGACAGGCGTAATTAAACCGTAAAGAGACAAACAAGATAGTAAAGTGATCATTAACTGACTAACGAAGGATCGGTTGGAAGGAAGGACCGACAGAGGGTCTGGCGACGATAAATAGTTCGATCGATCGATCAATAAATAAATAATGTTGATTGATTGATTTTTGTCATACGCCACATTTGAGGGAACTTCAGCTACCCGGTAGTAAATTTTAAGGACAGTTTAGAATTAATGGGGCTTTATTTCTCGGTTGACCCTTTTCCGTAGGCCTAATTACTTTGTGTCCAATGCAAAGCAGGGTAAAATATTTTGTTATTTATTTTAACACAACTCTGAACGAATTGGTATTTATATGGTTTTATCTGAAATATATGGTTATATTACCCAACAATATACAACAAACACAGAACAGGGTAGTGTATGTGCTGTTAATTGGTGTATTTAGGATTGATGTTTAAGTATGTATAGTGTTGGACTAAAGCTAAGAACTTTCGGGTTAGAAAGAGAACGCATTTCAAGCGTGTATAAACAATTCTAAATTATATTTATTGCTTAGTTTCTTTTTCCATAGATGTTCTAGCGCCCTCAGTTAACAGGCCCAGAAAAAGGTTTTTCATGATTCACAAAGAGCCAAGACTGACTGATCTAGAAAGATTTCCTTTGAAAAATTCTTTCCTGTAAACACTCCAAGTGTTTTGCTGTCTGGCCCCAAGGCATAGACTGAAAAGTTCTCTCATCCTCTTTCCGATGATATTGTTCATGGCTCCTCGGGCAATCTCAAAGTTTGTTAAATATTGTAGCAGTCTAATGCCTCCAATAAATGTACACAGCCGATACTATATTTAGAACAGTGTAGCGTTTCGTATGTTAAATACATCAGACTCTCATCATTTTCCCATCTCAATCCAAATACAACGGTGCGTCATTAATTGGTGTACATCGTTAAACTTTGCATAAATACGTTTTAGTGGTTTTGTTTTTCGATAATCTGTCCTTCAATCAACGAGATCTAAATGGCATATGAGCGATATAAGCACATTACGTACAGGTGGTTACTCAAAAATTGTGCGCTGTGCGTATTACATACCTGCATCTCAAAATTGTACGCTGTGTAGAACGTACTAGTGAGCTTCTCGTAAATGGTGCGGTGTGGTTATTACGTACTAGTGAGCTACTCTTAAATTGTGCGCTGTGTGTATTACGAACCCTCATCCCTAAGTTGTGCACTGTGTGTATAAAGTACTAGTGAGTTACTCTTAAATTGTGTGGTGTGTGTATTACGTACTAGTGAGCTACTCTTAAATTGTGGGCTGTGTGTATAACGTACTAGTGAGCTACTCTTAAATTGTGCCCAGTGTGTATCACGTACCTTCATCCCTAAATTGTGCGCTGTGTATCACATACTAGTGAGCTTCTCTTAAATTGTGGCTGTGTGTATAACGTACTAGTGAGCTACGCTTAAATTGTGCGCTGTGTGTATAATGTACTAGTGAGCTACTCTTAAATTGTGCGGCGTGTATTAAGTATCGGTGAGCTACTCTGAAATTGTGCGGTGTGTATTAAGTATCGGTGAGCTATTCTTAAATTGGTCGCTGCGTGTATAATGTACAAGTGAGCTATTACAAGTGTGCTCTATATGCATTTTACATACTAGTAAATTATGCAATGGTCGTTTTCTATTGCACTGTTTTGAATAAAGTATACATACTGAATGATATTCTTCATGACTCGTCAATGATATCAATGACACGGGGCGAAATAATCACATACATATTTTATATAAATCAAGAGAGAAAATGTGCTGCCTCCATCAGGATTCGAACTCGGGACCTTTGGGTTATCAAATACATATATAATTTTGACCAGTCAAAAGACATTAAGAGAAACCAAAAAGACAGGTGCGTTCGTAAGAGCACACTTTATGAAATACTTACGTATATCATACGCCATAAACTTGTTTTAATATTGACATGTAATCATAATTTTAACTTACTGTTGACATTTATTCTCAAAGCTTGTCAATTGGATCAGTTTTATCAGCAGAACCCTTATCAAAATTATTCATGTTAGCACTGTAAGGTTATTTAAATAATTTTACATTTGTTAAATATTTTGGAAAGTAATATCAACCTTAATGGTAACTTGAGTCACGACCTAGGTTGGCCTTCATAACCCTAAAGAAAGGTAATTTACATACAAGCTAAAGTAGTATCACAACGTTATCTGAGTGTATCATGGATGTGTCTTGAAAGGTGATAAGAGTGTTGTTTTAACATCAAACATATAACAGCGCACTTGTCCGTTTCCTTAACACAATGGCTTTCAGTACAATCCTTAACAACATGAGAGTGCATGTTAATGTACAAAAGCTACATGGATGTGACTAGTTGCAAATGTCAACTCTGTGACAATTTTGATGCTGATGAGTATTATTTTTATTACCAGGATGCGTCTGAGCGGAACGGGCCGAATACTAAATGGAATCGTGGGCGCACAAATATAGGGAGTTGTTGTATATAGGCGTAGGGGACCTGAGGACCTGACACACATATGTAAAAAACACACAACGTGGCAGATGCTCCTGATAAACAATTGACTTATCATTCGTACATATATACATACACCTATACAGTCAGAAACCATCACTGACCTGTTTACATATTTAATATAGTGCTGATTAATAACATATACCATTGTAATACATTACCTATAGATAAAGATATCGATCTGGTAACATTCAATAACCAATCTATTACAGTTCTATGGTTATGAGTTGTCGCTGTGTGGAATAAGATAGCTAGGCACCCACTGATTAACAGATCAGCTTTTTGAGTGAGCATATAGCTACGTCATTATGTGAGAATAAAGCATGGCGCTAATATATGACAGAATACAGTAATACCGCTGTATACAATAAAATAATAACACCATTATCTGACAGGGTATAATTCCATAATTGTGTGAGAACATAGGTAACTTCGTTATGTTACAGAAAAGAGCTACAACATAATATGACAGAAAATAATAAAATCATTATGTGAGAACATAGGTAACTTCGTTATGTTACAGAAAAGAGTTACAACATAATATGACAGAAAATAATAAAGTCATTATGTGAGAACATAGGTAACTTCGTTATGCTACAGAAAAGACTTACAACATAATATAACGGAAAATAATAAAATCATTATGTGAGAACATAGGTAACTTCGTTATGTTAGAGAAAAGAGTTACAACATAATATGACGGAAAATAATAAGATCATTATGCGAGAACATAGGTAACTTCGTTATGTTACAGAAAAGAGTTACAACATAATATAACGGAAAATAATAAGATTATTATATGCATAGGTAACATCGTTATGTGAATGGAAAATAGGAAAAGCGATAAAGGTAAACTAGATAAAACATCATTTTGTGATATGGAATAACTGGAAATTACAGGTCAACCATGTATATGAACATTTTTGTTCTCCATGAAGAAACTTTTTTCATCATTAAAACCTAAACCATTGTATTAGCTATTTCTTAAAGATGTGGAGGATCCGGTATTTTAATGACTACATGCCCACACATATATTTATAAGCATGGCTAAATAAGTTAGGTGCACGATTGCCTTTTTCATGCTTTCTCGTGTTACTAATCATGCACAGGCACAATCTCTACCATAGGCTCACTTGGCATTCACCTCTGCGTGGGGCTCGGCACTAATTTTTGTTTTTCATAAAACCTTGATTATACAACGTAAATAATGACGTCAAAGGTACTAAGTGTTTTTGACGTTTTATGTAGCAATATACACTGCATAACGTCATCAACGCAAGCGAACTTTGAGATTGTGATGACATTTGACGTTGTGCAGAGAATATATCTATGTGAAATGTCACCAACATAATCCCTTTGATTTTTTGTGTTAAAAGCATTACATATTCTCATGAATTATCATTACTGATTAAATTTAGATGTTTTTATCAATCTGTTACTTAAATACTAGCTCAAAAATTATTTAAAACGTTTATAACATGGTTTTGTCAGGATTTCTGACGGTGAGCCTAACGCAGAGGGGTATGCTGAGAGAACCGAAACGAAACGAAACGTACCTCCTGTGCAGGAGATTGACCGAAAAGACGTCATGCGACGAGTCCCGACGCCGACCAACTACGATTGAACATGCTCAACTTGATCCGACGACTTG
>JARFOD010139491.1:0-13206 GCA_031763545.1 Mopalia muscosa
CTACCCAGTTTTCCTCCCACAATAATGCTGGCCAATGATCTGTAATTGGGATTTAATCCTGTTGATCTAACATCGGAAGAATAAATAAATAAATAAATTATGGTTGACAGACGAACTCAATCCCGTGAATGGTACACCAAAGTAGGATTAGAAAGCACCCACGCTAACCACTAAGCCACATTCACTGGCATGCTTCATAGGGAAAATAAACCATACTAAAGGTACTAACCATACTAAATACCAATGGGCAAGGGAAACTCCCCTGCAACAATCATTGACAAGACAGCCCATTCATATGACACAAAATTTGTGTTTCCCAGGCTTGTGCTGTTGCGGAGAACGGACAGAACAGGGTCTCCCCATGGTTGTGCAAACTTAATGGAGGACCAATTTATAGGTCTTCCAAATTATTTGCAGTCTTCACCTAAATTTACATTTTGCCACTGATTTTTGACAAATTTTGTCATCCAATTATCAATGAAGATTGTACATAAAAGCAGTTTTGCTTCATTTTTCACAAAGGCACATTTATGTATTTAACACATCAGCAAACTAGGGAAAAAAGCTGATGATAGGTTACCCCACAAAATTTTAGAGGACCGATTTTAAGCTTTTACGGAAAAGATTACAGCACAGACCTGGTTGCCCCTTAGCTATGAGAGCACCAGGGTGAGCAGAGGATCATTTCTAGCGACTTTCACTCTGATCTACTGAATTTGATACCTTCTACAGAGTCTGTGTTACTTACATTTACAACCAGAGGTACGATAAACATAGTAATAATAACTTCCCAGTTTCTATCCGGTACCCAAGACATCAGGAATCGCCGAACCTACAACAATCATACTCATGTTAATATACACACTAGGGTGTGTTTGTTAGTTTAATGGGGTTTACAATCGTACTCAAGGGTATTTCACTTATAAGATCTGATGACAGTTTGTCCACTTCACAGTGCTCTAATTGTGGTGAAACACAGGGAGGAAACCACATAAAAACCACCTCTGTGATTGCCTGAGCCACATCCTGTGACACGCTAATTTGCCATGATGGTCAACAGTAGGATCCAGTGAAGGGTACATGGAAGTAGGATAAGTAACTGTACAAGCTAATTTGGTGTTATTCATAGCACAGGTCTTCTGATTTGAGGTGAGTGATCTGTGTTAAAGCATAGGACAGCACACCTCCAGTCAGAAGGCCTGTAGCATGTGATCTGCGTTAAAGCATAGGACAGCACACCTCCAGTCAGAAGGCCTGTAGCATGTGATCTGTGTTAAAGCATAGAACAGCACAACTTCCAGTCAGAAGGCCTGTAGCATGTGATATGCGTTAAAGCATAGGACAGCACACCTCCAGTCAGAAGGCCTATAGCATTTACATTTGAATTCATCAAACCGTAACTGTAGGGTAATTTATTACTAAACACTTTCATCTACATTTTGAATCAATATAGGATGAACTCTTGAATTTATATTTAAAGTGTATGGATAATTTATGTCTTTCTCTTTAAACTAGAATTACATAAAACTTAATACACAAGTAGAGTTATTCTTAAAAACGATAACTTCATTTTGACTCAATATTTCACCATTTCTTATGCAATTATCAGGAGATTTATGTCATCCTCTCCTGGTATCGAAAACCAGATAACTTCATTTTGACTCAATACATTTATTTCAGCATTTATTATACAATCATCAGGAGATTTATGTCATCATCTCCTAGTGATGGCATAATTAATGCTGAAATATTGATTTAAAATGGAGTTATCGTTTTTCGATACCAGGAGAGGATGACATAAATCTCCTGATAATTGCATAAGAAATGCTGAAATATTGAATCAAAATGAAGTTATCGCTTTTCTTAATAACACTACTAGGGTTTTAAGTTACACTCTTCAGTGACAACAGGATTTTGATTTTATTAAACTTAGTTTACATAAAATATAGGAGTATTTATTTTACTACAATTTAATTCAAATTTAAATAATAATTAAGTTTCAGCAATAGGTACTTACATCTGCCCAGAAGTGAAATAGCACCATTAAAGTCATAAGGACCTTCTCCACCAACATGACCAGTATATAAAGTAGACATTGGCCCAACCATGAACGACACATACTACAATACGGAGGCTTGCCTGGAAAAGTTAAACACAAAAAAGAACCGGTAACTTAATCTAATGGCACTTAAGCTGAGCAATTTACAGGTCCGTTAATACACAAGGGTTGTTTTGAACTTTATGTTGTATTTAACTTTAAGGCAGCTATAACATTATATCAGAGCTTTTCTTGACATTATGGCAGGCGTTCTGATTTGAGGTGAGTGATCAGTGTTAAAGCATAGGACAGCACACCTCAAATCAGAAAGCCTGTTATGGATTCATGAGAAAAGTAAAAACAAATAATTTTCATAATAAAATAGGACAGGTCAGTCTGAAAAAACATTTTGGGACTGGAGCTATTTTGTGGGGACGGTTGGGTTGGAGATAAAAAGTTCTAATTTTTTGAGGCCTTCATTTTTTTACTTCCTATAATACTGTGGGGTTTTATTTTTTATATACAAAAAAAAATATTTTAACTTTTAAAAATAGAAAGGACTATTTGAAGAAAATGGCACTTCATGCTCTGAAAGTTTCATATCTAACCCAAATAAAACAGGTATCAAATCACTCATCCACGACAAATACTGATAAAGTTATTTTTTTCTTTTTAAACATAGTCTTCTTGAGAAATTGACGAGCTACATGTTTCTTGGATTTGTTTTCTTTTTTTTTTAGAATTCAAAATTGTATCCAAAGGTTATTACACTTATATAATAATAACATTTTTTTTACTTCTAGCCTTCTCTTATTTAAATAGGATGAAAAGTTTATCAAAACCTCCCAGGCAATTGCTTGAGTTATCTCCTGTCACTCCCTTGTATATTTGAGGCCTATAAGGGGGTCCCAAATCTGTAAGCAAAGTAGCAAGCCATGGCTCTACATGTAAGATCACTGTACCTACCCCTGGAAAATCATGCGACCATGTTACAAATGGTGAGAAATTTTAAAAAATACATTTAAAAAAAAAAAGTTGTTTATAAAACCCACCCCAATGCCAATGTCAAACCGAAAAAAAAAGTTGAATTTATCGCATAAAATTCAAACTTTTTGTACATAATGTTTAAGAATTTTTTCAAACTGTATTTGCCATATATAGAATCTGGTGATTTTAACCTGAAGATTAGCGGTCACGAGAAATTTGACAATTTTTCCACGGGTGACTGTAAGACTGACTGACAGGTAAATCAGTGTGAGCCATTTACACATTTTCAAAATTGGGAAAAATAAACTCCCTCAGCAACAGAAGCAGAAATAACAGACCGTGATGTAATTGATAACATGCTTGGATTAGTTTCAAAAGTTAAACAACCATTTTGGACGCCGTACTTTTGACTTCTCGCTAAGCCCCTGAACATAAGCAATAGAAGGGAGTTCCCCCTTCCTTTAAAGTCCAAAACACTCACCATATTCCCCGAATTTCAATGAATCCCAGCCTTTCTTGATGACAATATACTGGCAGAGTTTGAGACCGAGGTAAATGATAACTAATCCTATAGTGGAGTCTAAGAGGAAACTCACAAAATACCTGTAAAATAAGAAATTATATTAATGTTAATGATGGTTTTTAAATTATGATAAGATTGTCACTTGGCCTGAAAGAAACCACTCAACACCAGTTACAACAATTAATACAATACAAGACAGCTGGAAGATTTTCACTTTATTGTCTTAAATAAACTCTTTCTTGTTTTTATCACTGTAGAGATGTGAAGGTTAGTTGTTTTGAGGTCTACACAAAAAAAGATGATGTTTCCTCTAACGCCTGAAATTTTACTATTTTTTTTCCAGAATTTTTTTTTTGTAGACATTGTACAAAACATTAGATATCAAATAAAACGGATACAGATGCTGAGGTGAACAAAAAATATTAAACAAAATAAAAAACAAAAAATTATTATTATTTATTTTTAAAAGTCAATAAAAATTTTAGAATCAGAGCTATTTCGAAGGGTTGGTTCGGGAACAAGACATTTTTTTTTGGCCTGCTGTTTCTGTGTATTTGCTTGTTTATTTGTTCACCCATATGGCATCATGCCAATGGGTAGAGGAAACAGCAGTCAACCCCAGTGGCAACAAACAATTACAAGACATGACGGTAATAAAGAAGCCAGAACAATTTACCCGTTATCCCTTAGCAAGTTAGCTCTGAGGGCACCAGGGCAACTTGATTTGTTTGATTAGGGCTCATATCATACTTTAGGTTATTTCACTCAAATGACGGAATGTCAGACAGTATCTTAGCTAGGATTGGAAATCTGTCTGTCATAAATCCCTATTCTCAGGAATTTTGCGTCCAAATTTTCAATTTTTTGTAGACAGTATTTCTGCCAGTCATGTTAACCGTTTTTTAAAACCAGGCTGTCAAAAATGATTGGTGTATGGGCCTCTAGCTAAGACTATGCCAACGGGTATTGGAAAGAACAAAAGATCTGACAGCTTTGCGTTTTCCATCAGTTCTCAGAACACTATGGCAACTGGAAGCTCCCTCAAACTACACAGTGACTTAAAAAGAACTCACCAAGTGCATGGATCCCCTGTAAAAACATCTGCTAAATACAGATTGGCAAAATGAATGACAGCAGCACCAATTGCTTGTTTCGATGTGTCATAAAACCTAAAATAAATCAAAACAAAATTTGAAAAAAAATACCTGCATTGGCTGGTCATAAGAAGCAAAAACAGTCAATATTATGATTCGGGTTTCATAATGTCATTACTATGAATTTCTGTCTGCCTCTTTTTGTTTACAGTCCTTTCTATATAGTGTAATCACTCTTGCAGCACATGGGACACCTAACCTCATCAACAAACTGTACATTCAATAACGTCAACCTGAGATATTAACTAAAACAAATGTAACTTATCCAGAGATGCTGAAAATAATGTAAATTTTACATAACACAAAATATTACATATTTGCAATAAAATGTCCATTATCCTCATTCCATTCTGTTACGTGAAACACTTTTAAGTTTTTGTATAGGTAACTTTTTATTAGGTACGAGAAAATCTCTCCCTTAAGTTTTTAGGTGTGTTTTTTCTGCACACTTTACTTTTATAAAACTGACTGACCATAATTTCTTACTATAAACAGTGGTAATTGTAATATTTGAGGCCTACTTACCATATAACCCATGTTCTTCTTTCATGTCTGGGTTCACAGCACCTTTTTACTGGAGAAGTAAAATACATATATATATTATTTATAAATATATTATTGGGAATTGCATTCAATTTTAATGAAATATCTATTCAGAGCTTTTATGACTAAAATCCCTAGTTTGATTGAAAGCCCATGTTTTAAGAACAAGCCTTTGGAAATGTTGAATTTGGAGAGTAATCTGTGATCTTAAGCTTATATGATGTGTTTAAGAGAGACATCGGAAATTTTATCCAGGATTGAAGTTAATATCCAACATGTCAAGGTTTGGACAAAGAAAAAATTGTGAAGGTGCACCAAAACTTATCCAGTGAATGGATTCGTTTATTTTTTTGTTTGATTGGGGTTTCACACCATATTTATGGTTAGTTCACTCACATTCCAGAATGCCAACCCAATGGGTGAATGAAACCACACTTCACATCACAAACAACAAAGACAAGACAGACAAATACAGAATCAGCACATATCTAATACACAGACACCTCAAACAGATCAGCTTCTTTAGTTCTGAGAGCCAAAGATACCTGACATAAAATAGGCCAACGCCATTTAGGGTGAGGTAACTGACAGGAAGCACTCTCCTAACCTTCAACTCATAGTGTATCGTGGATAAATCTCTCAAAACTAACCTATAAGTGAAGTAAAGGCCAAAAAAGCTAACAAGGCCTGTACAAATAAACTGAGTGGCCCAACAAGGTATCCACTTGGGCAGTGATTTGTTGGTGGTGATACAGGGCCCCTACTGCTGTCGTTGCTGATTATCGAGTTAAGTGTTGTTGTTGTTGTATCACTGACAGATCCACCTAAACTGGCCGACACAAACAATAATCTGTCACCAAGGGATCCCATGATAATGAGAGTCAAATGCGTTGATGTCATCTCCGCGATCGATTGGGAACAACACGGCAATGAAACAATTCAGTCATTTCTAGAAATCAAAACAAACAAATCAGACAACATCGGTTCTCTGTTGTTGCTGACCTCGCAAATGACACATGTAAAAATGCGCGTGCGCAATCCGGCCAATTTTTTTTTTTACACAAAATACCTAAATTTTGCATTTAAAACTGTGTTGACAATAAGCAATTTTTATTTATTTTTAGTTTTGCTTTCGATTTCAATAATTCCGATAAGGGATATCCGTCGCGATATTTTTCCCTATTTTTTTTTAACTGGAAACATATTTAGGTGTTTCAAGTCACACCGTTCAGCCCTATGTGGGTTTCAAAGTGTTGCTAAACTTTACAGGAAATGGAACTTTATCACAATCGTTATAACCTATTTGAGACCGACAAATGGGCGTGCCATTAAAAATTACCTATATCAATGCAAAATGGTAGAATTTGTTAAGTCAGAAAGGCTCGGAAATGTAGGGAATATTTTGTTTTAGCCAAGTTAGGCAGAAACCCGCATACACCCTAAAGCGCATGCGTCTGGTGATATCGCTGCCATTTTGTAGGATGTCTCTGGAAATATTGGCTATACTTTTGCAGCTTTTACAACAAGAAAAAAACTTCTAGGTAACATTTGAATTTAGTTAGAACATTTTTCAATATGTTTTGTATCGTGTTACAATTTTTTCCCAGCGCCCCGCTCAATTTTCTTTTCGAAACACCGTTCGCAATTTTGTGCTTAAAGCTCTATATATTTTGACCACACAGTTGATTTGCCGAGAAGTGACAACACGCGGACGTAATATGTGGATGTATGCAGATTTAAAACGTAAATAGCAAAATGGTTTCTTGGTGACAACCAAGATAGAATTTAACAGATATTCTCTGTCTGTTGCTATATTTTTGCCGTTTTGTCGTTGACAGGTTTGCTGTTTATTTATTTTCAGCTGTTTAGTAGGATATACTTTTAAATCGAAGTATTTTTATAATAGACCTATATAGTGATTTCAAACGCCACCGTAAAACTGGTTTTTAAAATTATTAATTGCTTCTGATGATTATTTTAAATCCTTTTTATGCAATTTCTTAAAGCCTTTAGGTTTGTTCTGTATATTTTGAAATAGAGAAAAATGTTTTCTTTAGATTTTTCCGGGATAATTTGATCTCGGCTGAGGTGCAGCTTCTAGGAAACCCAAGCGTATTGGCCTACATAAATGTGAATGCACGTACGTTGTCCATATAGGCCTACATGAAGTTGTGCAAGTCGCAAAATAAAAAAGTATATTAAAGTATAATTTGACATCAGAATTCTATTATCATTTTTTTTCTGTTAAGCTTAGAAAACGGATGTATGAATTTTGATTTTTTAAATATTTTATAAATGTATTATATAACCCATCATATATACAGTATTATTAGAAAGAGAATCTTTTGATAATGATAATTTTGCTAATTTTAGCAAAAAATATTTCAACATGTCAAATAAAAAATAAATTAAATAGTGACTTAAATAGCATTGCCTACCAGTGATTAAAATTAATAGCTTTTAAGTTTATAATTGTATACAAATCCTGAACTTTAAATGGTCAAGTTCACAACTGTTGTACAACCAGAAATAATATGGATCGGGATTTTAATTATTGATTCAGAATAATCTAATAAAATTGATTTTTACTAAGATAAAATATTTAGTTTTCAATGTATTAAGTTGATATATATTTAATTCTTAAATTTATATGTAAAAAAAATATTTTAAAAGTTTAAATTTTTTTTTTTTAAATTGAAATTAGAGGCCAGTATGTTTTCTGTAAACTACTATTGTGCTTTCTATAAATAACTTTACATTTTCCAAAGCTAGTGTTTAAGGCAATTCTACAAAATAATAAAGAAATGTGACAGAATGACAGAATTCTATTTTTTTTTAGCCATTGACTGCGGCTAGGTATAATGAATAAGTTATATGATGTGGCTCTGGCAATCTCAGGTGAGATTTTTACAAGTTTTCCCCGTAGGTTTTCCCACAGTGTTTAAGCAAGGAATTGTCTGAAGTTGACAATCTGTCATCATATAAGTGAAATACCTTTCGGTGTGATGTAAGACTCCAAACAAAAAAACAAACAATATTAGACACAGGTTTCATGCAATGACCATAATACTTATAACAGCAAATAATTTATTTATTTTTTTAATTCATATAAAGCCATTTTGTTGGTCATTTCAGACATTTTTTATTTTGATATGTTTGATTTTAGTTTAAATTTTGAGTTCTAACAGTTTCCCTATTGTATAAAGTCAAACATCTTTACTGTACGTATTTTGGAGTCTTTTGTACACATAATTTATGATGAATACAAAAATATGCCAAACATTTGAAATACTACACAAAAAGTACATATTAAAATACTAAATTCTAAATCCATGAAATCAAAAATAACAATAAAAGGAACAAAAATAATTGAAAAGCAATTACACATAATTTAAAAAAAACTGAAAAACCTAAGAGGTCAGTAAATAATTAAAATATTTTTTTTAAGAAGAAAATGAAAATAACTATCGGAAAATACTCATTACATAGAATTAAAAAGGATTAATTTCATGCAGAGTAGGCAGATAGGTACTAAAGGTCTACATATTTGCAAATAAAATCTCTTGTCAGACATTGAACAGACGAAAAGGGCATCATGGTGTTTAAAGTTCAGGTTAAACTTTCCATTTTTATTTAAATATTGAGTTTATATTCTTTCTCAGAACCGTATGTATTTTTATAGCTTTCAGGATGTCAGCGAGTGGGTAACTTTACACAAAACAGGAAATCATTTCCATAACACATTATATTTAGAAAGTTGCTCTATATAATTTAAATGCATTTATTCTCCCTTATATCTGGCTACATTATATCCAGTTCCTCATTATTGACTTGGGTTTTGACATCCAAGGTCAAGGCTGTAGTACAGTAAAGTTATTTAACAATTTTATGTACATGCTGTCACTTGCTGTGTTAAATTTATTTGTTGTCTACCTGTTTAAAAAAAAAAATTGAAATTATTTGAATGCTGCATGTTTAAAAATGCATAAATTGTTGAAAATGGGGATGAATTATAAAAAAAAAATCAGCATCATGAAGAAATATATCCCATCATTCAATTCCTTTGGCAACATATTAACTAATTACAAAGTACAATCAAATGCAACAAAGTGTATCATTAAAGTTAAGATTCTACTAGTATGAAGAGACCTAAATGTTCTAGACATTATCAAAGGTCATAATTTGTGGTCCTCTGGATACAAAACATGTGGAACTTAGGAACTACATTCCTATCACTTTTTTTGTTGATGATCAATTTTGACAAAGCCCCACCAAAAAACAACAATAACAACAATTGGGCACAGCTGAAACATCGCCAAGTAGGCTTTATCATTTCATTAGACCACACCTTCACTAAAGTTTGTTTTGCCTTCGCACAGTCCGGCCGATCTCAAAGCCAGTCCGTCCATCAGGGCTGGGGCTGGATAGTGTAGGGAATACAGGAATATCATTGCCCCGCAGAGACTACCTCTACTTTTTTATTGGCTCAAAATATCTTAGTGCAGACCTCAGAGAGAGCAGTTTTTGCTCCGTTTGATTGACTAGTTTAGTTACAAATCTTTTCTGGATATTTAAAGCCATGCCTTGAATTCTGAATAACTATGTGATAGCTGCAGAAGTTAACTCATTCACACATTTATACTCTAACACCTGTTAAGTTGAGCATCCTGGATTTGACCAAAAATATAGTCAGAAATCAAGGCACTAAAATTATGGTAAGTTTTTTTGAATGATGGAAACCCGATGTTGCACTTGATCTACCACATGATTTCTTTATACTTGATGTTATGTTAGATCGAAGAAATCCATAACTCATACATATTAAATACATTTATTTATTTCTGGTTACCTGTTGTGAAATTGGACACAAGCGTAGAAATTAACCATAGAATTTGAATAAAAAAAAAAAAATAGGGCGCATAGCCTACTCTGCACCTACAATTGTTAATTTGGTGCAAATGAAATGTGTTGGGTGGACTTTTTTTTATCAACAGTATTGTTGGTATCGACTATCGAGTAAACATGACTAATACCAATCGACAGGTACATGTACTCTATTAATTGTATAAAAAAGTAAACACGATCAAAGAAATCTTGCCTTATGATTATAAACTCACCACTTGTTAAAATACCAGATGATCAATGAATACTCATTTACAAATGTAGTAAATATATTTCCATTGAGATATTCTTTTGTGTGCACCAAGCTTATTCATCCATAATTTCAAACCAGGATGTGTTGGATTCATTTCAGACCATGACCCTTTGGCTAAGGGCAGTTGGTTTGAAGAGTAGCAATACTGTGGATAATTAGCATGGGAGGAATAAAACAAAATTTCAACAGTATAGAAATGCTTCACATCTTGGTTGTGTTAACATTGGAATACACAGGCGTCATATAAGCGAAATACCTGTAAGCACGGCGTATGACATCAATTAGTCAGGTATTTTAGACTAGACATAAAATTCAACAAAAATCACACATGGAAAAAATGTGAAAAATTCTGCAGCGTTCCTCTAGTGGGATTCATCAATGCATCCCACTAGAGGGACGCTGCAAAATTTTAAAACACTTTTTCCATGTGTGATTTTTGTTGAATTTTCTGAGGTACTGTAAACAAAATTTATAACATTTGATTAATTAACGTTTGTTTCTTTACCTGTATCTTCAATGTTGCTATGGGGCATTGCGTCCCATGTTATAATCATGGATTGGAGCGACTTGGCCATAAATGCAATGGCTTAGGCAGATAACCGTACACCCATCCAAATGGACACACTGAAGTGAACAAAAGCCTCATTTAGATACTCTGATTTAACAAATTTGAACAGGCAGGAGATAGGAAAACTGTCAAAAGTGGACACCCAGTTATTTGAAAAGTGAAGCAAAATAACCAATTTGGACACCCTACTTTTGATTTTTGGCTAAGCCCATGCATAAACTCTAAACTAGTGTTGTACTTTACACTGCTTTTTTAATTCTATATGTCCTTTAACATGAGCATACTGTACAGAATGTCAAACTTTGCACATAAAAGTTTCAACTATTGTTAGGATATATTCTGCTTAGTACCGTAAATTTATTAAAAATCCAAAACATATTTAGACACACATGAACTGTGCATGTGTTTCATCACATAAATATCCTGTAATAATGTATGTTGTATTACGTCATGAAATCTATTGAAGCCTGGGTAGGACTACCATTAAAAGCTAAAACCATGGCGCCATACATAGTAGAATTATACAGAGCAAAAAATGCTATATACAGACCCCACCGAGTCTGGGGTTAATTTGGCTATATGCTTTTGACACAGATCAAACTAGCCGACAGATAACTGTAAAGGCTTCCCCAGCCAATTTTTAGCCAAATGCAAGTGCTTGAGCAGAGGGGTGTCCACCTGTCTTTTGGATACCCTGTAAAAATGACCTCATTTTACATTTAAACACCCTGTTTTAGGACACTGACATGCATGAGGTAGGGAAACTGTGCAAATTCAACACCCAGTTACCTATAAAGTGAAGCAAAATTGCCCTTTTGAACACCATACTTTTGATTTCTGGCTTAACCCATGGCCTAACCCATAGCCTAGTTAAGTTTACCCATACATTTTTTTGATTGAGGCATTAGTCATACATGTAAATATTTCTCTTCAAATTTTTATGTAGTTTACATTTTTTTCTATGAGGTGGATGTGTATATTTATTTATACAGTGGTGCAATATTGTGTAGGAGGAAACCACTGGTATAATATTCACTGAACTCTTAAGATATTTTTACTATTTTATTTTACACAGCTGTATATTGTTATGCCTTACAGGGAGATTGAACTTTGATTTAGTATTAACCAGTATTAAGTTCAATCTCTATATAAATATGTGGAAGAAATTTGTTGGCTTTGGAAATCTGTCATTTATAAAACCTTCATGTGTTGTACATGCATATCATTGCATTGTGTGTGTGTTTTTTTGTTTTTTTTTAGTTAGTAGTTTCTTCCCTTGAAAATTAAACTACGTGAATTTCAACAATATGGATTGGTTGCTGCATGTATTGAAAATATTATAGGCTTTCTACAGTGTACATGTATAATGCCTGACTATCTAGTATCTTGTGCATTTTTTGGTATTTTGTACACATAATTTAGGCTGAATACATAAATTGACTATTATGTTTTTCTGTTAAAATTTAATTTTTATTGAATTTATTAGGCCTATATTCAGCTGTCCCAAAACAATTTCTATCAATCCGTGGGATGATGGAGGAAATGTCAACCAAATATTACAGGTTGTTGAGGGAGCTTCATGGTGCCCTGGTGCTCTCAGAGCTAAGGGGCAACATGAAGCCAATCTATTAGTGATATTTTGTATTGTGTCCTGTTTTGCCTTGAGGGCGGGTTCCTTCACCTATTATGCTGGTCTGCCATAATGTGAAGGAAACAACCTTAAGAACGATGTTATACCCCAGTCAAACACTCAAATAATCTATAAGTCGATGAGCAGTCAAGGGTTAAACAGTTCACCGTTTGATTCAACCTCTGAATTTGGGAACCCATGAGTAAGCCATTTAACACGGTCACCAATCAAACAAATAAAGATACATGTACCTTGATATTAATAAGATGCCTTTACTATAGGTTCACATTTAATGATTTCTTATCAGAATTTTTTTCTTTAGTTAGCTTTAACTTTAAATTTATGCTTTAGATTGTTTGTTTTGTTTGATTGGGGTTAAACATCATACTCAAGGGCATTTCACAATTGATATGATGACGTGCCAGCCCAATGGGTGAAGGAAACCACTGTCAACAAACAAAGACAGGACAGGACAAATACAGCACAACAACAAGATGCAATACAGACACCACAAACAGAGCAGCTTCCTGTTCAGGGCTTGAAAATTACGTGTTCCGACGGCCCGGGACAACCTCTTTTTTCAGTCGGGCAAGTGACTTTTTGTGTGC
>JARFOD010139502.1:0-44941 GCA_031763545.1 Mopalia muscosa
ATAAGGAAGGGTTGTGCGTTAGCATGTAGTAAATAATTACTACATAAATACGTGAGCGGTGGCATTTTGCCACCGCTCACGTATTTATGTAGTAATTCGAGGGGAGCCGAAATACCCTTGCTTATAATGCATTAAGATGCTAAGGTGCGGCACCTAAGTACTTGTTAAGTAAGGGCTTAATGTTATTTAGTAGTAAGGTGCTGGGAGAGCAGCGCCTTCGACGTGTCGAGACCGGTTGAGCAAGATGGCGTCGTGAGGGGTCACCGGAGTGCATGACCCGTGTGTCGTATGCTTTTGTAGGCATGTTGACGGTTTAATTGTGTACACGTCAGTGACTGTGTTTGGTTCTTTAGTCCAGGATCAGTCAGGGCGGTACGTTATTCAGTAGTAAGGTATAGGGACATCAGCTTCGTACAAGAGACGCGGGAAACCCAGAAGGGGAATCCCCATTTCCTGAGCGGGAACATTTGAGACACGTGTTGTGACGTCACAGGTTGACCGTGATGGTCGTGGGTCTCTAGAGAAAGGGCACGCAAGTCTTATATACTAGTACGGATAATGGGTGTCTGGGTCGGCTGTTCAAATAAGAAAGGATTTAATTAATTCTATGGCTGACCATGGCCGTGTATGGACAGTGAGAATGACCGAGCCGGATGTCAAGCCATGCTATTCAATGACGTTTGACGGTGAAACAATGCGCCAGGACAATACACTGTCGTGTCAACGTGGCTCTTATCGTCCTTAAGCTTAGCTTATGTCGCAGTTACGTTCAGTGAGAACTAGTTCCGAACAGTTCCAGTGGACCAGTTGGCGATCAACGGCAACTAATCCGCCTCGTAGCTTTGAATGTGACATAAGTGCATCTGCGTCTCTGCTGTGTCTATCGGCAACTAGTTGCCGTCCAGTTCCACATAGTCGTGCATGTTCTCCTTTCTACGTCCAGTTGCAACTGATCGTGAGTAGTTCTAAGCAATCGCAAGTGACATAAGCGCTCTAACGATTGCAATCAACTAGTTCCAGTCAGTTGCTTCTAGTCTTCGACAAGTGGGGTGTTTTGTGATATTAGCGCTCAGCTGTCACCAGTCGCCGTCAGTTCGATCACATCGCAGTGTGACATAAGCAGGGCTTAAAGGGAACGTGTCAACAAAGACATCACTCGAGTTATCTCCCTTGACCATGCGAGTACAGATGGCGCTAGCTATGTACAGCTAGTGCCATCTGTACTGGCATTTTCAAGGGGGAGATCACTGCGTCACCCAATTTCAGTCTACGTCCACGCTGTACAGTGTCCCTTGATGTCTAAGTCCTTCGCGCGTCCCCAAGGGTGTGTTATAGCCTGTTATTCTCTTTAAAAAACAAAAGAGTAGCTTGTTCTCCTTTTATTTATTTTATTTTATTAAAATAGCCTATACTATGGGTGTATACGGTCCAACAGATCGATTAATGACACATCCATCCCCAGGTTTCCATGTTATTTTTTAATTTATTTTTTTATTTAAACAACCTGAGTGGAATATCGCGAGTTGACGCGAGGAGACGAGAGTTCACATGGCGTGCTGTGAGGTGACCATCAAGGCGGGAGGAGTGATCTCCCCTGATGACTCAGACAGGGTTGGCCTTTAGGGCTGTTCTGGGGCGGGGTAGGGGTCTCCCCGTGATGCTTTGCGTGTCTCTCGCCAAAGTGGACGCCAGGTGACGAGAGTTGACATGGAGTGGTGTGAGGTCAACACGATGACAGGAGGAGGGATATCCCCTTATCAACCAGGCAGCATGGCCCCTGGTTCCAAATAAAAGTCTTTAGTCTTTATTTAACACAAAAGAGAATAACAGGCTATATCACACCCTTGGGGACGCATGAAGGACTTAAACATCAAGGGACACTGTACAGCGTGTACGTAGACTGAAATCGGGCGGCGCAGTGATCTCACCCTTGACCATGCCAGTACAGATGGCGCTAGCTGTTCATAGCGCCATCTGTACTCGCATAGTCAAGGGAGATAACTCGAGCGATGTCTGTTGAAACGTTCCATTTAGGACGCTACGAGCCACGTTGAAATTGTTATGGCGCATTGTTTCAACGTCAAACGCCATTGCATAACATGGCTTGGTCATTCTCACTGTCCATACACGACCATGGGCAGTCATAGAATTAATTAAATCCTTTCTTGTTTGAAGTCTTATTTGAGCCGCCGACCTAAAGACACCCATTCTCCGTACTAGTGTATAAGACTTGCATCCTCTTTCTCAAAGGAACTGAGTCCACAGACCCACGGTCAACCTGTGACGTCACAACACGTCTCTCACATGTTCCCGCTCCGGGAATGGGGATTCCCCTTCTGGGTTTCCCGCGTCTGCTGTCCCTATACATTACTACCAGAAATCTAAGTAGAAGTATGAAACCAGCCATTACCCAGTCTCAACGGCATTGTGAGTAGGCCAGCGCTGATTGTTAAAGAGCGCCCCCAAGCGAGACATAGAGAAACCTCCAAGGACATCAGTTGTATGTGGAATCATGGGTATATCATGTTAACGCTGTTTATACCGCTTTTCAAACGTTATATTTGACCCATAATGCACCAGTCGATTCTGAAATTCAAACTGCGTGAAACGAACGAAATCCACCATAGCTTGCGCAATGAGTCATATAGCAATATGAAAGTCCACAGAAAGTCACAATGCCGTTGGTACTGGGTAATGGCTGGTTTCATACTTCTACTTGATAGACTTCTGGTAGTGATGTATAACATACCGCCCTGACTGATCATGGACTAAAGAACCAAACACAGTCATTGACTTGTACACAATTCAACCGCCAACATTCCTACAAAAGCAGACGACACACGTGTTATGCACTCCGGTGACCCCCTCACGACGCTATCTTGCTCGACACGTCGAAGGCGCTGCTCTCCCAGCACCTTACTAGTTTACTAAATAACATTGAGCCCTTACTTAACAAGTACTAAGGTGCCGCACCTTAATACATAATAAGCAAGGGTATTTTGGCTCCCCTCAAATTACTACATAAATACGCGAACGGTGCATGGCAACATGCCACTGCTCACGTATTTATGTAGTAATTATTTACTACATGCTAACGCACAACCCTAACTTATTCTGTAATAGCAAATGATAACCGAGTTGCCCTTTCTATACTACTACTGTTCTACAATGAGTAATTGTCCGCATTTGTCGGAAGGAGAGTACGGAACCGCGGAAAGGACATGGTAAAATAAATTAAAAATAAAAAATGATTTAAAAACAGCCAGTCTTTTTTGGCTTTTTCTATATTTTTTACTTTGGAGGAAAATATTCCCCCGTGTTAGACAGCCAATGAGACGATTTACTTCAGAAAAAACTTTCACAGGAAAGTGACAGTGTTAAAGGTAAAAAAGATATATATATATACTCCTTGCCATATTTTGTCCGCTGATGCAAGGCGGGTTGATTAAAAACCTGTTTACGGTCTTGCTGGTCCCCTTGGTTGATTTTCAAAACACCCGTTGTATTAAGTCTTTCATGCAGAAGATTATAAATCTATATCAATATATATTTCTAAAAGCAATCACACTAGCACAGGGATGTAGATCAATTAAAATCGAAGAATCATCTTATGTTCTAAATGACTCCCAGAGACAAGTTTCTAAATAAACTTTAATCTCGAGTTGTGTTATGGCTAACCTACAGACATCTCGAGAGAAGGTAATGACCATAAATATGGTGTATAAAATAGTGTTTAAAATGTAGTTAACAAGATATATAGCCTGGATTATGAATAAATCAGCCTACATGTAAGTATTTCAGACAGGGATTAACGAATGAATATGTCTGAGTTACAACCTGTCTGATACAGAGGGAAGTTTCGCCTTAACCTGTAGGTCCTTTAGAGTTTTGTTTCTCTTGTACGCTATAATGAGTCTTTGTGAGACAGGAGAAGACAATTTAGGTGCAAGATTTTGATATTCCTGTAAAAGGAGACTAGCAAACTGGGTGCTTGGCTGGTCATATTGGGAAACAAATGGAATTATTTCCTTTTTAGACCCTTTACCTGGTTCCCAATTCAAGCCCAGTGGATACAAGGTTTGAAGAATTTGAATCCAATACGCTTCTCTTTCTAAGCGTCTCTGTTAGGTTTCTTCTTCAGAGAGAAGAATTTGTGTTTTTTCAATCGGCACGATTTCAAAATGATGTTTAACCGAATGATAAGAAGGAGCAAAATGTTCAGCTATTGGGGATATGAGGTTGGATCTATTGGAGCTCAAATGGTTGTTGGTTCTAAGCCGAAGGTCATTTTTGGTTTCACCAACATATTGTTTCAGACACTTCTTACAAGTTATAAGGGGAATCTCATTTAGAGCCTCGCGTGTGCTTTGACCACTTATATGGCCGTGTGGCCACCTTGCTTAAGTTTAGAGGACACAAAGCGTTGTCCAGTCAAATAATATAATATTTGGTAGAGATTTGTGAACGTGTGTCAAACGCAGAAAATTGTACTAATCAGACGACATTACAGAAAGCATTAGTTCCACTAACGATTTTAACGTAATACACAAGTAGTGTAATTCATACAAAGGATAACTTCGTTTTGACTCAATTTCAGCATTTATCAAACCATCATCAGGGGATAAATATAAAGTGGCCAACAACAGACCTATATACAGGTTATGAAAATGTCATATAACTACAGCTAAAAAAGTACATTATTAGACATGTGGTTCAAGTTGTTTTGAAAGAAACTTAGGACATGGACTAAACATTTACCAGGAAACAGGCAGCTATATTAGATACATTTACCACGATAGACCCGAAAATATTGCAATAAGTTTAGCAACCAGATTAAAATTATACTTTCTGTCTGGATGTTAAATAGTTGTTTGTTTGATTTCTGTTTTACGTCACACTTGTGGTTCTTTCATTTATACGGCTGTGTATATTTATTAAAGCAATCACACTGTATATATGTATTCAATTTATATATAATACACAAACCATCACGGTTGCATCGAGTTGTGTCGCTGTTTGCTGATAATGTACGCGACATCGATCATAAAAGTGAAATACCACTGGGAATTACGGATTGTTGAATTGCTTAAGGAGACCTCTTTCAACCGAAGGGAATAAAATAACTAAAACCTATTTACCAAATAAAATTTCATTTTGATCACCGTTTCCCAGATTTTCAAGGTTTTTGTCATTCTTAACTTTCTGCTTTCCACACGACGTCTTCAAAACCAGCAGTTGATATCGATTCCGAATAGTTATTAGAAACTCTTAAAAATAATGGTTCTCTTCATGGTTCTTTGTAAAAGATGGAACCATTTTTGTGGAACGGTTCTTTGATATGATACGAAATGGAGAAATATTTGGAACAGCTGCAACGAGGGTTCCATACAGAGCCATAAAGGGTTCCACTAGAGCCATCACTGCTGGGCTTTAAAGGGTTCCACCTGAGCCATATATATCCACGAGTGCTCATATAAATAACTCTGTAAAAATCGATTTGATTTGGGTTTAAAAGTAATTATTCGATTTCAGATTATGTATGTGATGATGTGTTGAGAATATATTACTTCTGAAGTATTGTGGCTCGTCATAAAACTGTACATTAAATTGGATCTTATCCAGATGATTGACCAAATTGCAATGTTTCAGGGCTTCCTCAATCTCAGAGAGAGATAAAGGATGTATCTAGTGCTGGTTATTATGGCAAGCCGTTTTATCACTTCTACCTTTATTCTGCATATGTTGAATTCTTTTCCACATATGTTGAATTCTTTTCCACATATCTGTGAAATTCTTTTTCACCTATGTAAAATAAATGACTTTATTTTACATATGTGGAAAAGAATTCAACGCATGTGGAAAAGAATTACATATATACATGTATAAAATTCTTTTTCACATCTGGAAAATTTATTATTTATTTTACATATGTTGAAAAGAAGTTCACTTATGTAAAAAAAAAATAATTCAACATATGTGAAAAAGAATTCGTCATATCTCAAATAAGCCTTTATTCAACATATGGGGAAATCTTTTTCACTTGTGTAAAATAAAAAGATGAGTGGAACTCTTTTGTAGATATCTGACATAAAATCATCCTCGACCTCAATTGCAGACTTCGCCCTCACAGACTGTATTTAGCAGCAATGGATTTGCCCCAAAAGTACAATCTGATCTGAAGGACATCCGTCCCTCTGCGTTTCGCAAAGCATTTGTTATTTTCTAGCGAAGAATAAATGAGGGAAACTGCTTTTGTTTAATAGGTCTACAATTGCGACTTGTTCTGTAGAGAACATTACTACGTCTGATTCGCCTGGAAAATAAAATGATGTAGACTACAATAAAAGTATTGAATAAGAATATACCCGTCGCCTAATATAATATTCACTCTTTATTTGTCATCTTAATTGGCATTTTTCATAATAAAATGCATGGTTTTGTAATGTTGACTGTAGGCTAAATCTATGACAGTTTTCGATTTATGGCAGTCTGCACTCAATGACCTATATATACACCATGTAGGCCATAGTTTTCGCTTTGTTTTGTTGTCGTTGCAATCTTGAAACAGAGCATCATATATTAAAATGAATATATTCCTATCGTCTTTGAATTCGTCTTGAAAGTCTACACAAGACGATAGGAGCACAAATGAAACTTGGATACGGTCCCTTGCTGTGTGTGAGAAATTAATTCTCAGTTTTTTGATAAGTGAAACTCTTTTGTACATATCTAAAATTAAAGTTTATTTTACATAAGTGAAATTCTTTTCCACATGTGTGAAATAGTTCGGTGTTGGTGTTTTATTTTACTTATGTGGAAAATAATTTCACATATGCTGAAAAGATCTTTACATATGTTAAAAAGACTTTAGGGCATGCCGTTATGACGTTGATACATGCCATATACAATGGCCACAAGAGAATGGGGAAGGTAAGACGTCATTTAGGGCCAGGCTGAGCCAAAGCCGAAAATAACTTACCTATCAAATTCTTACCCAATTTGAACATAATAGGACTTTCGTTTTTAACAGTCATTAATTTGTTACGATATTGCCCAATCATAAAATATATTCCTATCGTCTTTGAATTCGTCTTGAAAGTCTACACAAGACGACAGGATCACAAATGAAGGTTTGATACGGCCCCTTGCTGTGGGGAAGAAATTATTTCTCATTTTTTTGATCATTGAAACTCTTTTGTACATATCTAAAATTAACGTTTATTTTGCATAAGTGAAATTCTTTTCCAAATGTGTGAAATAGTTAGGTGTTGGTGTTTTATTTTACTTATGTGGAAAAGAATTTCACATATGTTGAAAAAGATTTCTACATATGTTGAAAAAAATTCAAGATATGTAAAATAAATTGTTATTTTACATATCTGAAATCGTATTTCACATAAGTGAAAATCTTATCAACATATATGAAATAGAATTTCATATATGTATTAAAAAAAATGATATATAAGTAAAATAAAAGCAAAACTTATTCGACATATGTAGAATAAAGGCAGAAGTGATAAAACGGCTTGCCATAGGTAATGGCACAATAACAGCGAAATATTGAGTTTAAAATGATAAGCCGTTTTTAAGGTGTGAGGCAAGGACCTGTCCTGTAGTGACAAAGTATTGGCCACTAAATGCAAGGTAGACAAAAAATGTTCACATTCGTATCATAGACGTGCTGTTCTACAGATATAATGTTAACAGCAGCTCGTATTATAAGCTAAAGTATACAGCAATTATGCATGAAATCGTATGTAAAATGCTCTACCGTGTAAACAAGAAAAGAATGAGGCCTGTAAGTCACGCAATTCACTCCACTTCTGTGTACCGCCTACGTTCTTTCTAGTCTGAGTTAAAATAGGGTAAACTGACAACTCTAGAAAAAATACGCATTGATACATGGTAAATCTATATTTCAGTTAAGTTTAAAACCAATGCCGATTCGTGGCAATGGTTTTAAAATAAACCACAATATTAAATCACCATTTATCAGCGTGTAACTTTTATAAGAGTTGGAAGTTTAGTCTACTCTGTGAAACTCGTCAGTGGGAATATTGCTTTTTGGAAAGTTAAGACGATTGCAATTTTTGTATACGGCTGAACCATGCAACAACTCAAACATATGCCACAGAATAATGGGTATTGAACCATAACGACAGAGTGGGAGAGGTACCCGGAAGTCAAGTGAAACGCGACCTACGTGCCTTACAAGGAAACTCCCATCTCTGGTGGCCAATTCAAATACCTCATGTAATGTTCTCTACAGAACCGTGGTGGATGTCCTTCAGATCAGATTGTACTTTTGGGGCAAATCCATTGCTGCCAAATACAGTCTGTGAGGGAGAAGTCTGTAATTGAGATCGAAAATGATTTTATGTCAGATATCTACAAAAGAGTTCCACTCGCCTTTTTATTTTAGGTACATTTATTTGGTAAATAGATTTTAGTTATTTCATTCCCTTCAGTTGAAAGAGGTCTCCTTAAGCAATTCAACAATCCGTAATTCTCAGCGGTACATGTATTTCACTTTGATAATCGATGTCGCCTACGTTATCAACAGCAAACATCATCACAACTCGATGCAACCGTGATGGGTAGTGCATTATATAAACTGAATACATATATACAGTGTGGTTGCTTTTAGAAATATACACAGTCCTATCAATGAAAGAACTACAAGTGTGACGTAAAAAAAACAATCAAACAAACATAACCATTTAACATCCAGACAGAAATTATAATTTTAATCTGCTTGCTAAACTTATTTAATTATTTCCTGGCCTATCGTGGTAAATTGATAAAATACTGCCCGTTTTCTGAAGTAAAAAGTAGCAACACTAATTAGTTCATCCTCTTCATGCCTACTTTGTTTAATAAATCTTTTCAAAAACTCAATCCTCACGTCTTTATATACCCTCCAAGGATTCATTGACATTCGAAATGTACAATACTTTATCGACATTTATCGGTGTGGATAAACACCTAGACTTCATCAAGCGCGTGTTGTCGATATCATGCATGTTTCCCTCTATATAAAGTTAAGCTATTTACATTTCTGACCCTTTTCAGCATCTATTTCATAATAAGACTAATGGGTGTATGCACTGAAATGTTATTTGGACGCGAACGTGTCCACAGTCCACTCACTGACTGTGTCGTTTGTCTGAAAGGAGTTTTTCGTTGGTCTCGGTTATTTTACAGCTTAATGCAAATTGCATTCTCCTGTAAGGCTGTTTTGGAATTATCCGAAGATTGGCAAAATCGAAATCCCGGACTGAACCTAGCCGTAAATGACGCCTTAACTTCCCCATTTATTGTGGCCATTGTATATGTCAGGTATTAACGTCATTACGGTATGCTAAATCCCCATAGAAACGTATGACTTGCACTGCATTCCGGTCCGAAAATAAATCATTCTAGGCAGCTCCCAGCCTCAAAATCATCTCCATAAGTGCCTTGTAACATAAGGTCTTATCCATTTCCAAGACGGGGTCTTTGAAGTGGTAAATGGTTTCACTGGATTTTGAGAACTCTTTGATGTTAAATCGTGACGAAGAATTATCAGAAATGACTGTTACGGAGACCTTATGTTATGGTAAGCACCCGTGGATACGATTTTCAGGTTGGGAGCTGCCTATCATATTTTTTTTACAACCGGATTGAAAGCAATGAAGTGCATGTCATACGTTCCTATGGAAATTTAGGGCATGCCGTGATGTGGAAGATAAGACGTCATTTAGGGCTAGGCTGAGCCAAAGCTGAAAATAACTTACCTACATGTATCAAATTCTTATCAAATTTGAACACAATGGGACTTTCGTTTTTAACAGTCATTAATTTGTTTAGGTATTGCCCAATCATAAAATATTAATTCTAAGCGAGGTATTCAGTTGCAGAATAAACACACACATTATATGTGATCTTTATTGTAGCTGCAATATGCTGAATCGTGGCAGGGTTATTCAAGTCTCCTGAAAGCTTATATATGAAAAAAAAAACGATTATTTTTCTATTCTAGCGTTGTGGTTTTAATGTATCCATATATCTTTAAAAAGGACGAGAAGAGCTAATTGTGGCACAACAGCGGCACAACTCGATGCAACCGTGATGGTTTGTGTATTATATATAAATTGAATACATATATACAGTGTGATTGCTTTAAGAAATATACACAGTCGTATAAACGAAAGAACCACAAGTGTGACGTAAAACAGAAATCAAACAAACATAACTATTTAACATCCAGACAGAAAGCAAACACGTAATAGCATTATGTCCAACATGTTCGGCACACGATCTTCTCTTGGGATGAATTCAGTTATCACATATAGCACATTTAGGTGCATGAGCATTCTGATTACTATTGGATAAAATATATACAATTGTCCAGCAAGCATGGAAACTGTGGCCATTCGAAATGTGACATATGGGGGACGTTATGGTATATTTAGATGCTTTATAGTATTATTGTAGGATGGCTTAAATTTTACATATTTAAGTAGCTCTCTCAATTAAGGCGTGCCAATGTTTTGTGTATATAACAAAACAAGTATAAGACTACAGCAGTTTTTCCTCTTGTATCCAGAAAGCAGAGGATAAATAGATACCAAGTTATTTTAATTGTACGGTGGTCTATATACGTTTCCATAAACTGGTACGTTGTAGGGCGGCAATCCAATTTTGCCATTGTACCGGCATTCTTTTGCACTGACGTTTAGATACTGTGACGACTAGCCAGTGCATAGTGAACAAGCGCCCAAGCAGAGTAAGCCTTTCAACTCCCAATTTGGACGCTAAGGGGTTAACATGAAAAGCATTCATCACAGGTATTTACCTGAGCCTACGCGTATAGACGACTCATTGAAATATAAGTTATAAGGTCGGTTCGTGAGGAAATTTGAGGGTAAATATATCTACTTGTATATTGCGTCTGCTACGGATATTAATGAACTACAGGAAAATTGTCAGTATGCGACCATCTTAGTTAAACAATGTTCGACCACAAGTAACAGGTAAGAAGAACAAAGTAAATTATTCGTTAAATTAAGTTTCTCGATATCCTACATTTATTGTTGTCCATTCTATAAGTGCTGGAATTATTGGCCTGACACACGAAACTTATTATAATTTTAAAAGGAAAGATTTAGTCCGTTTGTGATCTGTGTGATAAACGTATAGCATATGGCGTAATATCCTAGCTTTAGACTTCTAGACTATACTGACTGTTAAATAAGAACATTTATTTACAGTGTAAAGGATTAAAAATATTAAGCTTAATGTTAATTGCTTTTATTTTTCCATATATCATTCGCCATCGTGTTACTATGTTCTCTTAGAAACCAATTATTTATCCGATTTAATATAATAGACAGCCAATTTTTTTCGCCAGTAAATTACTTTAAAATAACTAGTTTATTCTTATGAAATCGACGTAGATGTGACCCTTAAAAGTTCCACAGATACCAGAAATAGACAAAACTCCAGTGACTCCAATAAATCCATTGACCTACCATCCGACACTGGATCAATAAACTTTATTTGATACGTATCTATTTTTGGATGGTATCTGACCTCAAACCGGACATTTAAGGCTGAAGTGAAGTTAAGCGTGTCCCATCTTAAATATAAATTTCACTTCTTCTAGTGTCAGAAAGTGGATGACGTTATAACCCGGAACATTTGGTTTGATAAACTGGTAAATAGTACAATATATCTAACATATCTTAGTTTGTATTATGGTAGTTATTGGGTACTATGTTACAATACATGTATAGATGTCTTCATATACAATGTGACTGTACAGAATTGTGAGTGATGGTGTCACTACATACACCAGGAAAGTGATATAATAAGTTGTTGGTATATGGATGAACCAGTTCGATGAGTGAAACGTTTCTGACATCCGGTAATATATAAAACCAGCATATGAATTTGATAATAGAGCTTAAGATTTATAAAAAAAATATGTTCAGCACTAAACAAATAACGTTTTCTTGTGCTTATCTCAATTCTTAATATCCTTGAATTGTATATGTTGTCTGTAATATTGCCTTCCAGGTTGAACTAACTGTTGCAATGATATCCTCCACATTGTTGTTGTTGGTGATTTTACATTCCTGCTTGGTTGAGGTTACTAGTACAGTGGTTGAAGGCTATTCAGAGTGGGACTATATACAGTGTGTCGAGGAGGCGGGCGGACGAGAATATTCGCGAAGAAATTATATGCCATACAGGGAAGAAGTTATTGAATTTTACTGTATAGAACGATCCCTTTATTTGAAAGCTGTGGCACCAACTCTGGGAAGGGTGCAAAGAGGGTGGCTGGATCAGCTGTTTTTAAAAACAAGAAATGATACTAATACTGCCGGTACCAAGCCGGTCAGGATACGTAAGGAATATAGGATGTTAACGACCATTGAGCGAATGGTATTTAACAGTGCTGTAAATGAACTGAAGGGTGATACGGTAAGTTTGTCAATCATTTAATGTTTTTTATGTACAATCTAGCAAGCGAACGCCATAGTTACAACAACTGTTACCATTCATTTTCTCCTTAGGCCTATATAGAATCGCTGTATAAGGATTTCCAATAATTGAAAGATTCGATAGCCAGTATATAGTGTTATAAATCACTACGTCCTCCTCGATAGTATTACATCCATGTCGTGGTTACCTATGGTGAGATATTGAGGTGTACTGGGCGACACTAATTGACCACACGGATTTTTACAGAACTTCTACATACAAATCCCGGGCACCAATCGACATTATCCCGAAACAAACAGACTGGTTCAGTTATGACATGTGCTAATATTTCACAGATGCCGTCGGTTTGACAGTGTTTTCAATTCAATATAGCGCAATTTCTTTTTATATTGGATTTAGTCGAATACAATTTTGAACTGGCACTGTGTAGGTTTACACATTGTTCATTGCTTTGGATATGCGGTTCATTTCTCAATTTTTGTAATATCGTTATACAGTATTAATGTTGCCGACTGAAGCGCGGACATGATATTTAGTTTGCTCGGTGTCAAAGTTATTCCCCTTTGTAATACAAGCGCTATCTGGCGAAGCAAACACCATTCAGTCAAGTGACACTCCGTTTATAAAGGGTAACAATATAAGTTTACGGTAGTTCACAAATTTCAAAATCATGAAAATTTTATACTGCGATGAGTACAGTGCGATTGAACAAAATATGTATTGCATAATTTAGAATGATTCTCGTGATTTGTTAGGTCTCAACAAGTTTTGTTTAATTGTAACGTCACGATCGTTGAACATCAAATGCATCAAGCTGACATATCATTACGCCTTATTTTCAACTTGAAATTTTGTATAATATTCCTTGATTCTTTTGGAGTTATAATTTTTATTTTATTCCCATGACATTTATATACATATCTCCACCTCAAAATCTTTAATTTAATTCAATTTCAATTCTTACGGCGCCAAGAGTTTTCAAGACAATGACGTAATAGAACCCGCCGATATGGCAAGCCGTTTTATCACTTCTACCTTTATTTAACATATGTCGAATTAGTATACAAAAGAGTTCCACTTATTCAAAATAACTGAGAAAGGATTTCTCCCCGCAGCAAGGGACTGTATCCAACCTTCATTTATGCTCCTATCGTCTTGTGTAGACTTTCAAGACGAATGCAAATACGATAGGAATATATTCCACACGCTGTGCAAGTTTAGCCTCAGCAGGGCTCACTCCCAAGTCAATTTGATTAGAAAATTATGAAAAATGCTAATTACGATGACAAAATAATGAGTGAACATTATATTAGGCGACGGGTTTATTCTAATCCAGTACTTGTAGTCTACAGAATCGGTCACATGTGTAGGTCCATAAAACAAAGGTAGTTTCACTGATTTATTATTCGCTAGAAAACAAATGCTTTGCGAAATGCACGAGGTGGATATCTTTCTGATCAGATGGTTCATTTTGGACAAATTCATTGTTGATAAATACAGGCTGTGAGGGAGATGTCAGTAATAGAGATCGCGCATGCTTTTATTTCAAATATCTACAAAAGAGTTCAAATCACTGAAATTCTTTTCCACATATGTAATATTTTTTGCCTCATATGTTGAATTCTTTTCCACATATGTTGAAAAGAATTTTACATATGTTGAAAATAATTTCACATATGTGGAAAATAATTCAACATATGTAGAACAAAGGTAGAAGTGATAAAACGGTTTGTCATACACCGATGCAACAAGACTTACCTTTAAAGAGATTTAATGGCGACTTCAATCAGTCATTGGAGAGAACACGGGTAGTCACTGACGCATGTCACATGATTCCCATGTTTCCAGGAGTGTATGTAGAATGGTCATTAAATTCTAAACTTAGTTGTAAAGCTTGTTGTTTTTTAATTGTCTGTGAAAGAATTTAAGACAAATGGATTATGACCAGAGTGCCATTGTTTAAAAGGAAAGTTCCTGTCTATTTGGGATTGTATGGCCCGGTGGTTTTCTTTCTGCATTGCTCCTTATTTAGATTTGCTAGATGCAGTGAATACTTTTATACAAAATAAAGCGCGTCAATCGATTTTAATAACTGTTAAGTTAAAGTCCATACCGAAACATCGTATTTGGACTTTTATTGGGCCATTGAAGGCATTATGGTGCCTAATACTTTAATTGAATATGTTCTTTATGCATAAAACATATAAGTCCCGTGAAACTACTTATAATTCTTTGTCTTATTTACAGCAAAAATATGATGCACTATCTACTCTCCATATAGGGGTTACGGCTGTGAGTGCCCATCGAGGACCTGCATTTTTCACATGGCATCGGCTTTATCTACTTCTGTAAGAAATTGCCTTTATTTACATATTATCTTCATGCAGATAGATCTTAACCAGATTGCGTTTGAGTGTAGAAACGTTTCAAATTGTGACAATTAATAACTGTTAATAGTTCAATGCTGAATATATCACTGAAGTATTTATTGAATTTCAATAACATCTCTGTTAATGTTCTGATCACAAAAGAGGCATATGTGGTTGTTTGTCTTTTCTTTGTGAATACATGTTAACGTGTTTCGACTATTTGTAACGCCCCAGGATATTTCACAAATATTACGACGGATTGACAACATCTCACCCTGACTTAGTTCAATGATGGGTAAAACAGAGAAAACACTTTGTAAATCGCTTCCAGCTATAGCAGGATTCACCTCGTGTGCTATCTGATATATACCATATGTGGACATTTTTTCTTCACAAAAAGATCAGTCAAAGTCGTCAAATAAGATAAATGGCTCATGACGATGTTAAAGGTCACACAAACAAACCGAAACGATATTTAGACTTTTTACTCCTATCATTATACTTATGTATGGGGTATTAAATTGAGTGTTAACACTAAGCGCATTCAAAGTGTTCTTTTCAGTTGTAAAACAATCTTTTGATTTCTGTTTGTTTTGTATTGTTTAGGTTTGAAAATGCTTTGAGAGAGTATGCTGACACAATTACATTGCCGTATTGGGATTCAACGTTGGACCAGGTACTGCCAGATCCCAAAACTTCTATTTTATGGGGAAATTCATTCTTTGGGAACGGGGATGGTATTGTAAACCAGGGACCATTTGCCGACTGGGAAAATCAAGGACGACCACTCATCAGAAATTACGGAGAAAGTGGCCGCCTTATGAGGCCGAGCGATGTTGACAAGATTATGGCACGAAATAGCTTGGGAGAAATTTCTTTTCCCAATGCCGAGCTTGAAAACAACTTGGAGCTTCATTCATATGGTGTACAGTTATGGGTGGGTGGTGATATGGCAAGGCTTGCCACTGCAACCGATGATCCCATATATTTCTTGCTTCATGCGTACACTGATTGTCTCTGGGAACGATTCAGAGACAATCAGACTGATCCAACAACAGATTGGCCCTGGAGGTATGACGGAATAGCTGCTCATTCCATTAACTCTTTTCTCAGGGTAATGCCCAACGTTCAAAGTAAAGATGTTATCACTGACCGTTATGGCTCTCTTATTTATAGATGTGAAGAAATACCTAGCTGCATTGTTGATGCTAATTGCAGCTCCCCTAACTTACGATGTGACCAAGATTCAAACAGGTGTATTACCAGGGAGCTAGGTGATCAACTGGTGAGGGAAACGCCTTGTCAAGGCCCCATAGGTTACCAAAACAACTATTGCCTTGACGGAAATACGTGTAATGAAGCTGACTGGGTCTATATCCCTTTGGAAATCATATATAACAGACCTCCAGATTACGAACAATACAATGCTCGGCCGTTATACTCCCCTACATGGGTTTTCAGACAAGATATTTACTCGCCATATCGTTTCAATGGCGCGTATAGAACGTTATGGAACGAACGCATCCCGTCGAATCCAGTGTACAGAGATTGTAAATGCAAGGGGTCGGACTATGGACGGGCATATGTTCAATCCTTTGGTTTAGACTACACGGGATCATATCGAGACTATGCAACTGTCGATAGAAGGCTGGCCATCTCGTCTTCTATAGGCTATGTTGCCGTTAAGAAGCCGACTGCTGGACCAACGCGATCTCTGATTCGTGTGTATGATGACTGTGGGAGAATCTGCACTCCAGTCTGTCCTCCGGATTACACCAACTGTTCTGGCGTTGTTGTCGTATCGCAGAGCACAGGTCCAAATAAGGGATATGGTGACACCATTGAAGAAGCAACGTACATAAACTTTGAATGGGACCCTGACCAATTTTTGTGGAAACGCTTGGATAGTTTTGCCCTGAAATTTTATTGCACATTCGAAGCTGATTGGCCGTTTTTCGGAATGAGTTATATTCCTGATCCCTTCGAAGAAAGGCCTACTCGTCCTGTAGACCCGGATGAGAGAAACATAACTACAACAACGATTAGAACCACTACTCCTACGACTACTACAACGACAACACCAACTACAACAGTGCTCATTGAACCCAACTGTAAGTTTCATCAATTTTACATGAATTACCGAGCAATATGTAAACATATCGACACATTTAGCAGACTAAATTATCCAAACTTTCTTGTACTTTCCAAGAAACACATCCAGTAATATAGTGGATGTTGTCTGTGAGATTATTGTCTGTTAATTTTCCATTTTATTACAAGGGAAAAACTAATTACCAATGTAAGCTATCATTTTATATATGGCCTACAGTATGAACACGTTTTGCCTATAAATGCGATTTGAATTTGGAACTTATATTAATTTGCTTCCATACATTCTGTTCTAAACGAAAACAATTCGATTGACTGTTTCTGACTTTTTATTTGTAGATTGTTTCAATTCGTCCGAATGCTACGGCGGCTATCAACCGACAGGTTGTATTCCATGCATTCCGGAGAGTTACTCCCCGTGTCCTGACAACAACCCTAACCGCTTCCGGCAGTGCGGTATGGGGGCAGAGTGGCAAATCCATACCTGTTACGGTGATTTGGTATGGGATCAAGAATATAAACTATGCAACTATGCTTCATGGATATCTTTAAGAGAGCATATAAGAGGTTTGTTGCGGGGTTGATGAATTACGAACAAAGCAATGCAAATGTGTCAAATAGAGACTATTTTACTCGGTGAATAGCTGTGAATTTCTTTTGCCAAATCATCCCAAAAATCATCAAATTTTGTGGTATATATTATGTGAGGACGACTTCAATATAGGTGTGTTTGGTTTTTAGCCTAATATAGTTTACCATTGACTGCGATAAGGAAACAAATGAAAAAATAAACAAAACAGTCTTCTTTTAGACCAAGACCGTTTTATTCCACAAACCGATTTAACTTGATTATTAAAATATTTACTTTATGCCATATCTACAATAGCATCTACAAATCACATCATAAGTTATAATTTTTCTTTTAATTTTTCCTTTTGGATAAGGCCTTTATTCAAATTGCTCTTCCACCAGTAAGCAAGCTTGCTGATTGCCATGTGATGTAGTTAGTTCATGTTATTGAAACGAATTGTCTAATATAACATTTTAGGTTTTATTTTCTATAAGTCTCAAAATAGGATGAACAAATATGCAGATGTATACAAAATGTGTTGGATTCTCCAATAATATTGATACATTTCTTCGTCTTTTTAAGGCTAACATAACTTGAACAAACCATATTTTCATAGAATTGACAAGACACATCAGTTGTATTTTACTCAAGCTATAAACTTACCATTTTTGTCTCATTTATATTTATTAAAAAAATATATGCCGATTATGAAATCAGCTCAGTAAATCCAATAGCGTCACTTTGACTGTATCTTTAAACGGGTTAAGAGCCAAACAAAAAGATCAAACATGTCAGAGAAACCCCTTTGTGCAATGAAAATATATAGCTTAGATAATTTTTTCACCTATTAATAACACAAATTGTTCCCTTTCACTTGATTAAAGAATTAATCTGTTTAAATAACGATAATGTACTACGGGGTAAGCTATCCAGTGCTTTTAATCAGCTAGCATCACTTAAGGTTTCGCTGGACACCTTGGGTGATTTTAAGGAAAACAATTGCTCTGGACCATTATCACTCGAAATAAATGTATGGATATTATAAATGTATACTTGTTTACAGCGTGGACACCCAGGCTAACAAATAAGTCACAAAGGTCCCATTTTAACCTTGCAATTTATTGAAAATTGAATTATCGTCCACAAAAAAAAATTTAATTTTGGTCTTTTCTTTTTTAGAAGGTGTTTATTATGACACCAGACAAAAAGCTTATTTACATGTAGTACAAAGCCCTTTGAACAAAAAGATTGCGGCTGATTTTTCTAAATTTTTCTTCGCTATATCGGTTGACTTAAATCAGACTGTGTATTCTAACACAATGGTGGATAAACCAATTAAATACTGGTAAGATTGTTGGTTTATAACACAGGTAACTCTATGAAGCACTGGAACATCAACTCAACATATATGACAAAAATCACCACTGCAGAGAGCCAAATCTGGTGTGGTAAAAATATTTGTAAGTGGAATTTTGAAATAATTCTTTCACAATCCTGAATTTATGAATGTTAAACTTTAGGTGAAATGAATAGAACCTAAATTATTCAATTTAAACCTAAGGGGTCCAGCGAGACCTTCAAACAAAGAGACATACAATAACACAACAAAATGCCTGAGAGTTGGCTACAGACCAAAAGACAGCACGCCTCTAACTTCGGAACATTAAAGGAGTGTCTTTTTGTTTAAGATATACATCTATATATACCTATCATCTACCTGCCAAACATGTTATTTAAGAATGCTCGAGTAATAAAAAAATACTTTGACCAATGTGCTTTATATGATTTGTCCGTGTGCTTTCGTGTCTAAATAAAAATAATGCATACAAACGTTTTATGACGACAATCGCCACAGAATGTCAAATCAACCCGTTTTAAATGGACCCTTTCTAGGCTTCAGCCCTAAAGGACAATTCGGGTTCTGGAAGGCGAATACACAGTTGCTTGAAACACTGTCCCACGTAAGCCGAGGTCCACATTCCATAATAGTTAAGTATCCTTGGGAACACTGCAGGAACTTTTTGCATGTTCGTGTACATGGTATTAATTCATTGTTAATACATTTGTAGCAGTTTGTCTCCTTTTTCCCTTTGTAACAGAATTCATCAACGAAGCAATCTGTAAGTAAAATATTCCACGATTGAAAGAACCTTCACTAGTCACAGTTCATATATTCAGTGAGTAAGATGAGCATTTTAAGAAAGGATACAGATATATCCCATCTGATTGGTTTATTTATGGTCACATAGTCACTACGTTCATTATGTACACATTTTAAACAAGAGTTATGCGCGGTCTTTGAAAAACACTGACCAGTCTTTTTATTCGGAATTCAAAGATTAGGCTCAATTGTATTTTTATTTATTATCCACTTTGCACGTTTTAAGCGTGGCGCATACTAGAACTCCACACAATGAATCTGTTAACTAATATTATCTACATAAAGTTATTGTTTGTACAGATGTTAACTCGTAACGGTATTCTGAGAACTTTTCTCTGCATTGATTTTGGAATTTTGGATGTTGCCGTCTATACTATAGGAATGATGAAAGCACCTGCAGCCCCAGACCATGGTGTCTTAATGATTATAAGCAATGACCCTTGGCTAATCATAGCCTTATAAACTGACGGCCAAGATTTTACTCCGCTTTCTCATTCTATAAGTCTAATATGTCTTAAATAAGCTATATAATTTTATGAACAGTTTTACGAAAAGGGTACTAGAATGTTGTAATAGTAGTGTTAACTATAATTGTTTATCTTGTTTAAAAGGCGTCACACCAGATTTTGCACAGATAAAAAAGCGGATAATTCATAATAAAAATGTGACATATGTGTTTCGTATGATCACAAATAGACGCCCTAACAAAACCGTTTGATCTATCCCGCAGGTTAATATGTGACTTAAAAAAAAAAAAAATAAATGAGCTCCTATGACGCATGTGGACAATTTATCATCGTCTGTTAAAAACTTAAACATTGAAATTAGTTGGGGAGAAGCTCGAAACTTCTGATATGATGGTTCGTCTTATTAATTCAGTGTATCTATATCACCTGGAAGAGATATGAGGTTGTAAAGCTATCGAAGCGTAGTGAGGGCAAGGAAAGTAACCTTACGTCTAGTTTACCATTTATAATGATCGCCTTAATATATTTGTCAGTTACGTGACTGTGTTGTACGGCAACTGCAGGACTATATTTGTACTAATTTTTATTAAAGTAAAGCAGGTCTTGTAGGTACTACAATAATCTTGGTTTAGGAGTACCTGTCTTGGGGGATTGATCAGGCAGAATCCCGTATAAACACAAACAATAACCGTCATCCTAACGCATGTATTAATGCATTAACCAAAGTACTGACCACAGTAAGTTAAAATAAGGAGGAGTAAATACAGCGATCTGTTGGTTTGTTTGATTAGGGTTTTACGTCGTATTTAAATAGAATTATTTATCTCAGATGACGTCGTGCAAGCCCATGGGAGAAAGAAAACACAATCGATATCATTGGGAACAAACAATGATAATACAGGGCAATCGCCCACCGCAATATCAATATAATACAAACATACGACAACAGGAAGCACTCGCCCAATCTTAAGGGTAACTTAATATAGGTATTACACACATGTAATATCAAAGCTTAATAAATAAATTAATAACTAAAATTAAAAAAACCACCTGCCCAAGACAAGAAAATAAATACTTTACAAACCTGGTTCGACAAATACGGTAGTCGTCGGAACTGGTGTGGTGGTTGTTGTAGTGGTCGTGGTGGTAGTAGTAGATGCGGTGGTAGTAGGTGGTAGAGTTGCCCTTGTTCTTCGCGTCTGTCTCGCTGTTAGACGTATAGTGGTGGGTCTAGGTGTGGTCGTGGTCGTAGTTGTTGTACGTCTGGTTGTGGCAGGTGTATTTTGAACTGAATTTTTTAATCCATCCGATTCCAACAAGCTTGGAGGAGTTGTAGTTAAAACCATTGGTGGTGCAGGCTCGTAGAACAACCATGGCCATGCGCCACTGAAATCACAGTAAAAAATAAGTCTGACGTTATCTGGGTTAAAGACCGGAATGAAAGGCCCGCGGCTGAAATCCCAAGTTTCGAGAAAGACGCCCTCGTATGATTCAGAGTATTCCAAAGGAGGGACGGCAGATAGCTTCATAACTCCAGTACAGGTTTCGTACCAGTCAGAGTTCGGCATGTGACACACTGGACGACATATACGTCCGCAGTCGTCGTAAGCTCTGATAAAGGCATAAGAGTCACCACCAACGGGTTTCTTCACACCAACTACCCCCATGCTGGATGATACTGGCAGTCTGCGATCAACCACAGCATATTCCCTGTAACTGCCCTGGTAGTTTATGCCATGTGATTGGATATACACACCTCCGTGGTTAATACCTCTTGTTTTACAACCACAGTCAGTGTACTCTACGGTGTTCAACTGCCGATTTACTCTCGATGTAAATAAATTAGTTTCAGTGTAAAATTTAGGATCATAAATGTCCTGATTAAAGTTTGGTTGACCGCTGTCATAAGGATGCGAATTGTAGATGGGGAAGTCTGGTGATCGACCATAGATGATTTGTATTGGCATGTATACCCACTGGTCTGTTCTGCATCTACCGTTAGCACAGTATGAATTCTGATAGCCCTTCCGCCCGAGTGTACCATGATTGGGACACGAGCTGGTCAGAGTACGCGTGTTTGGTTCACAATCCAGGGTATTAAAGTTACATTTAAGTGACTCGGAACCGCAGTTTAGATTGTCCATACAACGCGGCCGTGGTGCACAACGGTACAGTCTTTTCCCGTATTTGTCCTTCAAAGCATCTTGGTTGGTCACCATGAAATCGAGGAATACAGGAGAGTTTGGTGCATGGGCTGGGGTCCCATAGAAGAACGGATAATCAGTTTCAGGGTTAATATTCTCTCTAGTCTGATGTTCTCTAAACTGTTCCCACAAACAATCCACGAAAGCGTAATGAAGGAAGAATAGTGGATCATTAGGGGAAGACCAAATATCCCTCATCTCACCCCCGACATAGAGATGGACTTCACTCTGTGTTCTCTCAAATACACTGCTACTGGGTGCACCAGGCTCTGTAATTTCCTGTAATCTAGACTTGAAACACATCTTATCTATGTTGATTGCAGATAATAAACGACCACCTGTTCCTGCATTTCGAATCAGGTGTGACCCATCAACGGTTTGCCAGTTCTGAAACGGGCCGGTAAGGACTGGCCCTTCTGCTGTCCCCATAAGGTTTTCACTCCAGAACGATGACTGTCTTGGATCTTGCAACCGTCCGTCAATGGTGCTGTCCCAGTATGGTAACACAACACCGGGTACTACCTGACGAAGAGCAGTTTCAAACCTAAAACATAAAAATTAGCACTTGAAAACATGCCATTAAATTTTTTCTAAAATGTCGAAAAAATTGTCGAATTGGTTACATTACTTTTGCATAGTTTAAAATACATAGTTATCTGGAAAGTTTCGGGATAATGATATATTTGCAAAAGCTTTAATTTTAAACCTACAATAACATCAGTAGGCGATGATAACCGAAGAATCCAGGTCCAAACCGGGCAGGGGCGGATATAATACCATTGTAGAGCAGCACAAACACATCATATTTGTTGGGTAGCACACTCTGAAAAAAAAATCCAACAATTACTGGTACAAACAAAGAACATAACAATACACCCATCAGCGATGATACTTAGCAGTTTTTACATAGTTCAGAATTATTTTAAAGAAATATTAATGGAAAAAAATTATTGAATGCAGCAAATAAATAAACAACAAATGAACCAGTAGAGCTCGGAATAAACCCATAGTTATTTAATCCCAGTTCCCAATACTCCAGTTAACATTTCACGCTTCGCTTATAGGTCCTGCATCACAATATTTCCAATGCTTAATACGTGATTTGCATTGGCATCATCACAGATAAAAGTAAATGTTTTTTCAATATCATGTTATCTGAATTAAAATCAATTTAAACCACAAGGTTAATTCTTGTGAACATTGCTTGTTTCTTTGTTTGATTAAGGATTAACGCCGTACTTAAAGTCATTTCCCTCGCATGATGGCATGCCAGGCCAGTGGGTGAAAGAAACCACCAAGGACACCACTGGCAACAAAAAAAGTCATTACGGGACAAAAACAGGTCACTCACAGAACAATACAAATATATCGCAAACAGATCGGCTGCCTGTTCATCTTTAGCTCTGAAAGCACCAAGTCAAAAGGAAACTCCCTCCAACCACCAGCGTGAACATTATAAGCTATCATATAATCGTTTGTTGTCGTACCGTGTCTGATTTGAGAAATCGAACTGCCTCCACGAAGTTTTGTCTCTGATCAGCAGTTAGAGTTCTATATTCTTGACGAACCCGATCGTTTGGCCTCGTGTTGAACGATGCCACAGACTGCCTATAGTCCAGTTCGATTTGATTGAAAAGGGAGGTAATCCACTGTTTTTGTGCATCGGTTAACCTGGGCATGGCACCTCGAGTGTGATCGGTTCTCCACAACATTTTCTGAATACAGTACCAGTCGGCTAATTCCTCTGCTCCCTTTATACCAGCAGTGAGATTATTCCGCGTATGCTCAACATTTTGGATACAGAATGTGTACTCTGGATTACTTAACACCTCTTTCACAAGTCCCTCCACAACTTGGACGCTGACCAGGACAAGAATTGAACAGATGACTCGATATGATACCATTTTAATGTTCATCTCTGAAAACATAAATAAAAAGAAATTATGAATTTTTCATGTATGTCTTCAGAAATGTTTTCATAAATATTGCTTCATCAAGACTGTAGGCCTACTTCATCAAGTGTGCTTTTAGTGGCGAAATGCCTACTCTTCAAATACATCTGGTTCCATTCTTTCATACGCCTATCATCTTCAAACTACCAGCTATTTAACACGAGAGTTACCAACGAAACTTGCACTTATTGACAATACTGACTAGCTTCTCTCCAACTTGTAGTAACAAGGACTATTGGAAATAGAGCTACATTCTCGCGCAATACAATAGCAAAACGACACCACTGTGTATACAGTTGTCAACATTTTGTTGGCCGGCGATATTTCCACCAATCCCACTCCACTGAAAAACCCATGTTCACATGGTTCGATATGGCGGTGGATGGTGCTGAAGGGAGTATAAATAGTAATTTTAATCCTGTACAGACAGAAATGGGAAAGAACAACTTAGTATGGATAACCACTTCTTATTTCAACACAACGTTTGCTTCTCATTTAAGAGATCGTTTTCAAGAATAAATGTAACATCAACAAAACATTTATTTATATAGCATAGAGTAAAAGAGTTAAACAGTGAGTAATGTTTAAGTGACATTACTCACTGTTTGACTCTTGTAGTCTTTAAGTTTTGAACCTTTAGAAGTTGTTATCCAGAAATTGTACATTTACTTTTAGTCCATGCTACATAAATATATATTTTGCTGATGTTATATTTCAACTTGAAAACGATGTTTGGAATGAGATAGAAATGTTGTGTTGAAATAAACCAAGAAGTTGTTAATCATACTAAGTTGTTCCTCGCCTTATTATAATTACAACTTCTAAATGTCATTTAGAGAAGCTATAAGAAATGGGAATGATGGAAGCGTGGCTACCTACGCCTGTGATAGTTATCAAGTGATCAATGATTTCTAGCTCATAGCCTTCTGGGTAACCTTGAAACTAACATTGACGAGCACAAAACGTATTGAGACAGTTATCCAACCATCCGCCGATATCCACTATTCATAAAACATCAAATTTATCAAAAGTACTTTAAAAACGACAGTTAAATATATATATTTTTTTATCAGGATGTGTATATTCTGTATTTTTGTATATGTCTGTATCCAGGGTCATACACAAAATAAGTGGACTATAACATTAAATACGCCATGTACACTTTTTAAAATTAAGTTAATAAATTCATTAAAGTTTAAATAAACCCCGAGATGTAAATTAATAACACGATTTATGATAAGAAAGGAGATTATAAATTTGGTGACTAAGTCATTTGTTTAAAACTGTAACAAAAAAATGTCCAAACGCAGCATAACTTGACCAAGGAGCAGTGCAATAAATATTTGCGAGATGAATACATTTCCCGTCTTTATTAAATACGTTATCTTGTGTGTCAACCGTAGTCGAGAATAATGCTACATATGCGGACTACTGATTTTCCCAAGCAGCTAAACAGTTATATTATATTAGTTATAAATGTCATGTTGTCATTTAATTAACATAAAAACTTAAAGAACACTATGTGGGTCAATTCGTAAAGATAATGCCTACAAGACAGATAATTTATTCGTGAAATTATGAGCCAAATAGCTTTTATGAAATTATTTTTAGATGCATGTTTAACCTTATCTGGTTTGATTTGATTGGATAGGTAACACATTAGAATTCTTTTTTGTACATAGACGTTAAGCTGTGTTCCAAAAATAAAGCTTTTGTAGCTTCAGTAGGTTTAGTAGGTTTCGTAGGTTTGGTAGGTTTAGTAGGTGTGGTAGCTTCGGTAGGTTTGGTAGTTCGGTAGGTTTGGTAGGTTTCGTAGCTTCGGTAGGTTTCGTAGCTTCGGTAGGTTTGGTATGTTTGGTAGCTTCGGTAGGTTTGGTAGCTTTGGTAGGTTTGGTAGCTTCGGTAGGTTTGGTAGGTTTCGTAGCATTTGTAGCACAATCCCGAATATTCATTACATTACAACCATGTTGTCAAAGGAATAGCTATATGTGTAGTTATGGTAGATGTTGTTTAGACCTATATCACTATGGATACCAGCAGAATTTTGTTTCTTTTATCACATGAGGGTGTTGATTGTATTTTATCACTTATGTATATGTCACAACAGTAGCAAATGACCGGAGACACAACAAGCAAAAGCTTTATTTTTCTAAAACCAGGGCTACTATATCATCCATAGTGAGCAGCTCAATACACCTGAATTAAATCTGGTTTAACCGTCTTCCCATTACAGTGGCCAAAACCCAAGACTGTCACATTCTAGCATTGCTGCCTTTTGCGGTAAAAACGTTACAAAGGGTTAATTGGAATATCATAGAAACAAGCAGCCAATCAGAAAGTCGTTTACACGAATGGAAGCTCCAAACTGATTACGTAGCAAGAGACGTCAGTGGGAAGCAGCTGTTGTAGACTCTAGCTGGCTCAGGTTTTTCCCGCCTACGCAGGCATGGTAGGGAAGGGATATACGCTATAATGTTGCGATCTTCTTTCTTGAGCAATTTGTTGTTTGAATTTTCATCTGAAGTTTACAAAATGATACTGTTCGTTTTGTTATCAAACATGATTATTAAATTACATTATTAAAATAGTTCACAACTTTGATGGCCAGACTTAAATTCAGCAAAATATTATACAATCCGCCTTAATTGTTAAACAAATTGTCACAGTTTCTAGAGATAAACACACCAGAGATGTGCCGAAGCAACAGGGATTGTCTTCTTAAACCAAACAAGTAGTTGTTCTTATAAACAGTTATCTTTGAGGTTAAATTTAAAAAGAGTACAGCAACCCATATTCCAACACATAGGGATTATATCTCCCTTTCCAACTATATTTCATTATGTACCTCAATATAAACAAATACAACGTTTATTTTTATATCCTAAGATTGACTGATCAGTGGATTTCAATTTTTAGATCACAAAGCCGTTTAAAATAACTCCTCCTGACACACATTCCAGATCAGCGACATATGTCAAGTGTCTTTAATATACATCCACCAGACCAGTGAATTACAATCTTTAGATCATCAAGTCGTTTAATAGAACTCCACACACACACACACACGCATACACACGCACGCACACACAAGCGAGGCGACTGCAGTTAAATGAATTTAATGGTCAACTAGTCAACCAGAGAATTACAATCTTTAGATCATCAAGTCGTTTAATAGACCTCCTGACATTAACACCAGCAGGGCGACCTCTGTCAAGTGTGTTTAAGGTGACGTTATAAGGTGACGCAGGTAAAGTTTAGTCTGTTCTCAAACAATGTAGAGAAGATACAAGTCAACGATATATTTTTTCACATTAAACTAAAAAAAAAGACATACAGTTTACCTGGGGCGTTGAACCATGTTTAAACTATAAGTTACATGACATTTCTTCAACCACAAATCTTCACACTTCATGTTTGATTACATGTAGAACGTAGGATGTCACACTTGCTAGCCTAAAAGCTATACATAGACTCTAGAGGATTTATACCAGAGGACTATGATAACAGAGATTCCCTTTGGGCGTCTTCTACATTCCGTTATTTAAAATAATCTTATCATCAGATATATATCTTATCATCAGATAACCACTAAGTCTTTTTTTCTTTCATTAAATTGTAAATTAGATTACACTGCCACATGTATTTAACCATATTGTTAATAATTCAAAAGACTATTATACATATTAGATATAATATATAATTATATCTGTTTTTAATTACAAACATTGTCGCTTTTATGTGCGATCGCTCTCAGCAGTTAGCTTTCAACAGTATTTACCAAACAACATAAAATGTTTTGTCGACATCATCGAAACACACATATTTACATTGTTGGCGTTCAGTAAGAATCAGAAAAAAATATATATAATGAATAAATGTAGGTATTTAATCATTTATTCAAAATATATATCTATAAAAATCCATACAAACTATGTGTTTGTAATGACCGAGTGTGTAGATCTTTTATTTTGAATCAGTCTTCTATATTAAATCCATTAAGTAACTCTCAACAAAATAGCATTGCAGCTCAACCGAGCGACTACGAGCACTGGTTCTCTCGAAAGGCTTCCTGTTTTTGTTTGGTATTTCGTGAATAGGACTGCAACTTCCAGGACAAGAGAATCGCCATCGTGTCGTATTGCATGCGAATTGGTCGCCAATCTTAATATAAAAAATGTTAGCTACAATTTGTAAATACTTGTTAAAATTGCGCTTTTGGTTAACCATGCTATCATCTAATGTTAGTTTTGGAAGCACGATAAGAGTATAAACCTGACACTGACAGACTCAAGACACCATACGATCCGTGAATTGTGTTTTCATAACTGTGGCAATTAGATGCAACCGACGTAAAAGTCTGAAATGGGAATTAGCAGTTCTTAACACAGGAGTCGTTAATTTGTCACGTTCAAGAGACTGTTTTCCTTATCAAGGAGTGACTTAAACATTAACTAATTGTTGGTTTATATCTGCTTGTCTTTTTGTGTCGTTCTTGTCCTGTTTGAAGCAAAATACATCATTGCTTCATAAATGAACCGCATTGACAAATTTAAATATTGAACAGCAGTGTTGTTAACAGATTGCCATGTGCTTCCAGGTGAAATCAGACTGGATGTCTATTTTCGTTTTAGAAATAATTCACAAGTTCTGTTACTTAAACATTGGATATCAGATATGAGATGTATATACGTTATGTGGGATTGATTCGATTGGAAATTAATTATTCCGGTTTAACCGTTTCAACAGTAGCTTTGAGTACGGAACAGGAAACATTCGACAAATCTTATGGACTATTATGGAATGTTGCAACAAATTGCCCAACAACTCACAATTATACAAACTTGGTCATTAATTAACTACTTTCACATTAAATTCTATAACATTTTGTATACTTGCAAGTTTTTTTTATAAACATGAAAAGGAGAAAATTGCAGGATGAAAATCCTTTTACCTGAGAAATTATGCCATGTAATATGAAGGGCAGTCACAACTAATGTCCAACTGAAACAACCACGTCCGATCCGCAGACTTATAAGGTGTAATTTTCCTGCTTTATTCCACCCCAAACACCAACCTGACGTTCTGCCTATGATGAGATTATGATGTCAAGTCAATGAAAATGGTATCAGCCCGATTATCATATACATTTAAAAACACAGCCTGAGCTTAAGGCAATTTTCTTCGCTCTACTGACTTTCTTAAGTTTTTTGGCTGGGATATTGATTTTTTTACACTGAACCAGAAAATAAACTTACGAGTCTAGAATAAATAAAGAGCCTAATTAACAAGCTCTGTTTATTGCAAGTTGTGTACTCTATTGAACGGAATACCAGATATGAATCACTCCCATATCCAATGGGAGTGATCAGTCTGCATTCCTCCTTGCCGTAAAAAAAAAAGAGAGAAGAGAAAAAAATGTAGAACGTGGAAATAAAATAATACAAATAGAGAAAAATTAAAAGAAGTGCATAATTTAAAAAAAAAGAAGGGGAGTGTTTTATATCCGAACCGGTTTCTTTGCGGTCCCCAGCAGAAACAGTGCGAGAGCGCTATCTGTTATGCACACGGGAGGTTTATTTGTGCATTCTGGGGACATAGCCTCTACACTTTACACAACGGTAATGTCACAACAGCTGTTCAAAATAATTCCATAAAAGCTTAATTAACTGAATCTTTGTTCTATCCGTGAGTGATTGATTGATTTATAATGTCGTAAAGATAACTGAGCGAACATGTATATTATCACCAAGTTACAGACCCTCCTAAACAGTTAGAGAAAATCTCCCATCCATATCGAGATACATTCCAAGATTAGGGGCTTTTCTTCGCTTATAAAGTTCTAAATTAATTAAGTTACTTAGCAAGCCGAGAGAGCCTTTCATCTGTTGTTAGGGACAAACTTGTGTTAATTCAAGAAGGGCTAACCAGCTGATAAAGATCAATAATTCTGACAGTAAATATGCTAGTGCTGAAGGCATTTTTAAATTTAATGTAACTTAATAAAAACTTCCAGAAAAAGTGCAGAAGGTCGTGTTCATATGTAGCCAGTTCTTATCGTTCGTCTTGTTTATAACGGATAAATTTATATATAAAAAAATATTAATGTATGCTGATGTGGAGTTATACAATTAATGTCGTTCTGATTATAAATATCATCTAGGAGATAATTGCTCCTCTTCAAAATGTAGTTAAATGTTTTCATATTTTTTAAAGTTTTTAATTATGAAGAAACGTTTTTAAAACTAAGCTAAAATGCTAAATCACCCAATTTACTATCTTCTTTAGATGAATGACCTACATATTTCATGTCATACATGGATGTTATTTCTGGAGGCATATAAACATTATATGCACAGCCATTAGTCTTGTCATTAATAACAGCTTCTCCATTGAAACATTCTAGACAAAGCATTTCAATTGACAAATATACAATTAAAACGAATTAATGGAGATTAGTGTAATCCAACGAGAAGCCTCTCGTTTAAATAGATCCAGATTTGATTAAGAGCTCAATGGTCCCAGATCACTCAGGCTATTCACTGAACAAAGCTGTTTCTTTCAAGTAATGTTGATCAGGCATTTTTAAAAAATATCTTGTCAATTTATAGTTGACCTCTGATGTAGTTTTTGGAAAGTGTTGTATGATATTGACAGTCCAGACCTCTGATGTAGTGTATGAAATGTGTTGTATGATATTGGCAGTCCAGACCATGTACGTATAGTTGAACAAGAGATTCAAATGAAATCATCAACATCTGTTCAAATATATGATTATTCACCCTACTTGATTTGTAATGAATTAACTGCCCATGCCATAGATATAGTCAAAAAAAAATAAAATACGAAAAACCAGGATATCCACTGCACTTATTAATGCCATCTACCAAAAACGAACTGTATCCTGGATAAAACTCTTGTATCAAACGTTCAAAATACAGAGCTTTTCGTAATAGAATTACAAATTTAATTAAAAAATCCAGGAAACAGTACTTTGAAGTAAAAACAGTTCAATAAATGTAATAATGACAATTAATGATTGTTCACATAAAGGTTAACATATCTTCCTCATTTTCTATGGTAGGAACCCATACCTCTGATAGACAGCATATATAACATGTTATGCTTTGAACAATCATTTCATTGGTGAACTTGATGCTTAAATCACTGTACTTCCAACGAATCATTGATTTACTGAATATCTAGGTCCTAGCAATCGTAACAATTGCGAATTTACCCACACCACGTCTGACTCTATAATATCAATTATTACCTCCATGAAATCATCCGCTCCTGGAATGGACTTCATAAACATGAGTGACCTAAAAACAGTTGCCCAATATATTTCCCTGTCACTTTCACATATTTATAACCTCACCGCTGCTTCTGGAGAAATGCATAATAAATGCTCTGTATAACAATGTCTATATTTTGTGAATAGATACACTCAAACAGAAACTTCACAACGAATCTGTGCAAATTGTCATCAATGTTGTATTTCTGCTATGTAAAAGTATATTCATTCTTAAATAAACTTTTGTCCTTGTATTACTAACCATTTTTTTTTTTTTGCTTACATTATACTAAAATCTACCGATAGATCACCTTCCAAGGTAATGGCGAAGTGTGTTTAATAAGCTTGTTACATAATAAGTAGACCAGACGCATAAAGATTTAAATATATCTAAGGTTTCTACAAGGCCAAAAGAGTGAATATTTTTCTGTACTGTTTCAAAACAATGTTTCTATAGAAACGACATTTCTATGTTTAATCCAAAGTAGACAGTAACGACATTTGTCTGTGTTACAGATGTTAAAGATATGTATGTGTGTCTTGGATAGAAGACAAATGCAACATTGGATGGGGACACATTTGATGGGGATCTTGAAACTATGGCCAAACTTGTTCACAATTTCCCATTATCACGATTTGATGTGGTAAATGATATGAAAGAAGCGTAAAAATAAAAATTTGAGCCAATACGCAAAGGAATTCAGTGTTTTATCACGTTGTAGACGGGATCTAAGACCTAGCCTGTTTGGTGACCGCCAGTTTACTGTTTACAGGTGTGTAATCAAGCCTTACGTATCCGTTCCGTGGGTTTTATCAGTTTATAATGTAATTCTCACAGAGACTCAAATAATGTTGAACATTTTTCGAATATGACCTTATAATCTGTCAACATAAATTGGTATTTCATTTAACTAATCCCATGAAGCCATATTACCGGCTTATAAAATTCAGCTAAAAATATAATCCTTATGAAAATATATATGTCTTGACAGTATGAAATGAAAAGTTGATTAATTGACAAAATTACACAAACAAAATATCAATTTCATCGTTTATTGGAGAATTAAGAAAATACGACAATAAGAAAGAACGAGTATGTCAAGCATATACGCATCTATCACCTCAGTCAAGTTACTGACGCGCAATTCCACATTTAACATGTAATAATTATGCATTACCTATAGCCTCGAGATAAAATATTTTAAATATAATGTTATGATATGTGCTTATATTTTTTAAAAATTGTTTAATGCGAGAGTAAGCGTTTTCTTTTGTTGTTATAACAAGTTAACGAACCCGAACCATGGATAAAGAAGTGCATTGAGGCATCTAATGAGCAATTACGATTCTTGCAAGTAGTGAAGTATAGGCACGATAACTTTATCTTCTTAAATAAAGACTTAAGTATGGGTAACAACTTCTTAATTTATTGGATACTACGTTTCTATCTCATTTCAGTTATATCAAGTCACTTCTTAATGTATGTAGACAAGTTCACATGCTGATTAACACGAATGTAGGTAATATAGGCAGCCACTTTTGATATGTTAGTTTAGTTCCAGGTGTATGGCACTAGCTCTGTTATTGATATTTATAGTTAATTCATCGATTGCAATAGATGAATTATTGATATCGATTATCGAAAGAGATGCGGAGAACCAAATCGATCAAATAATCTAGATCTAGTGTATCGATAAAAGCTAACTCGATATCAATTTAAAAAAATATCTGTCTTAATTGTTTTTTTTCTGATGATTATCGATATCGGGAGTAAATTAGACCATATCAATAATCCCGTTTACGATATATAACAGTATCTTAGATTTATTTATCGATATATGAATTATCCATATTGATATATATCAGAGAATTATTGATATCAATAAACTGTAAATTGATAATCAATGCATAGTTTAGGACAATCCTGCTATATTGTATTGCCTGACCATCACTGATGCATATCAATAGCAGTATCGATCAGTTGGCGATTCAGCGATATCGATAAGCAAATAATCAACATCGATTCATTGATAATCACCATCTCGCCGGAAAATAATGAGGCTGTAGTAGAGTGTTCTTGACATTAATTTGGATGGAAACGCCTTCTCGCAGTAAAAGAACGAGGCAACATTAGAGAGTTCGTGCCATTATTGAGGAAGGACACGCCGTCTCGCAGGAAAATATTGAAGCTATAGTATAGAGTTCTTGTCATTAATTTGGAGGGAAACACCTTCTCGCAGAAACAGAACGAGGCAGTATTAGAGAATTCGTGTCATTATTAAGGACACCCTCTCGAAGGGAAATATGGAATCTGTAGTAGAGAGTTCTTGTCATTAATTTGGAAGGAAACACCTTCTCACAGAAACAGAAGGAGGCAGTATTAGACAGTTCGCGTCATTATAAAGGAGGGACACACCCTCTCGCATGGAAATATTGAATCTATAGTATAGAGTTCTTGTCATTAATTTGGAAGGAAACACCTTCCCACAGAAACAGAACGAGGCAATATTAGACAGTTCGCGTCATTATTAAGGAAGGACACACTCTGTCGCATGGCAATATTGAAATATTGAAGCTTTAGTAGCGAGTTTTTGTCATTAATTTCGAAGGCAACACCTTTTTACAAAAATAGAATGAGGCAATATTGGACAGTTTGCGTCATTATTAAAAAGGGTTTGCACCGCCTCGCAGGAAAATATTAAAGCTATAGTAGATAATTCTTGTCATTGATTTGGAAGGAAACACCTTATCACAGAAACAGAACGAGGCAATATAGGATAGTTGTGTCATTATGTATGAATAACACCGTATTGCAGGGGAATAACGAAGTTTTAGTAGAGAGTTCGTGTCATTATATTTAGGAAGAAAACACAGTTTATCGTTATCGACTTTTCCGTGGCATTTATAGATATCAATAATTCTATCATATTCATCGATTATACATTTATCGACCTCTAGGTATGAATTCTCGACAATTCATGACTGATATCGATAATAATAAAATAAAGATTTTTTTTATATCGATACATCATTTATTTATATTGATTATACTTTTAAGTCGTTTTACTAATAATTTGTATTGTTTGTGACAGACTCCGTTCTTAATGCAGTTATAACCTTGCTTCTGTACTGCCATGACACAGACAATACAAGGTTGATAACAATGTAGCATCGTCTATTTTCTTTACAATTCTCTGAAGAACCTTTTAAGGAACGACCCTTCAAAATCTTACCACTCAATTCATTGTGACAAGATGCTTAATCTAAATACGTCTATAAGTTCTAAGGATAAAATAGCTCTTTCTTAACGGCGAAAACAATGCCTCAGTTCAAATCACTTTTCTATTTTTACCCCAGTGATAAAATCCGTCTGCGGCATGCTTTTATATACGTGTTGATCGGGAAGAAAATAGATTTAATCTATTGTGGTCATAAAGACATCTCTACAGTCCCGACCATAACGTATGTGTTCAGGAAATTTCCCCAGTGTAGTATTAACTTTATTTTTCACCAGACTTGAAGCAGCACTAAAGCCTTTGAAAGTACTTAGAATCCTGAACACTGGCGGATTAATCTAATATATGTTACAAACTACAAGACTGATCGCTTGGTCATGTTTCCACGTTATTTCAATAGAAGACAGGAGATGCCGTTTCGCATGTATATTATTGTCATTGATTGATTATCGGCCTCTATTGTGTTTATATAGTGGCGGATTATGAGGGTAAGGGGGCCCTTACACTGCTCAAAAATAAAACGAAGGAAGGGAAAACAGGAAGGCGGGGGAGATAAAACATCACGAAAATAGATAAATTTAGCTGGCTAAATAACCCTTTTCTAGCAAATTAATTCAGTTCCATTGTGGTGCCATCATATATGCCTAAGAACAAACAGATTTGACCTCAGATTTGTGTGATAGTCCACTTCACACTATAAACTACGGTGGAAAATCGGGCGGAACTTGGTAAAAAAAACACCCTCGCGATTGCTGGAGCCACAGCCTGTGACTCACTCATATATCCGAGGGTCTGTGATGAATTGTCTCGATCCTTTGAATGGTATTAAGTCCACTCGCCGTGGTCGTGGGGCGATTTGGCACGAAGTACAAGAAAACCTAACGGATGGTTTAAGTAGATTTTCCACGATCATAGAAGCCCTTAATTCTACATATATCAAATTAGTTCTGCTTTAAATTTACTTATGTACAATTCTTTTTCGCAGTTGTGAAATTCTGGATAACTTATGTTAAAAAGATTTTCACTTATGTGGAAAACAATTTTACATATGTAAAAATCAAGTTAATTGTACATGTGTGAAATTCTTTTTCATATGTAAAATTATTTTTCACATAAGTAAATTAAAACACAAAAACCTAACTATTTCACACATGTGGAAAAGAATTGTACTTGTACAAAAAGAGTTCCAGTTTTCAAACCTACTGAGAAATGATTTCTCCCCACAACAAGGGACCGTGTCCGACCATCGCTCCTATCTTCTTGTGTAGATTTTCAAGACAAATGCTAAGATGATAGGAGTATATTCCACGTACAGGCTGTGCAATAGCACATGATGTGTTATAGTTTAGCCTCAGTAGGCCACACTCCCAAGTCGAGATAGTTGATCCGGAAATGCCCTTCATGCGACAAGATTACCACAGCAACAGAGCAAAGCGCAGGCTGCCCAAAATCGTATTTATTTGCAGTCTAACAACGGCTAAAACACAAAACCATACTTTGTATTATGAAAAATGCCAATTATGGTGATAAATGAAAGGCAATATTATATCCGGCGACTGGTTTATTCTCGGCATTTTAATTGTACTCTACATCAGTTTATTTTCCCGATGAATCAGACCATGTAGCTATAAAGAGATAACTACATGATCAGACAGAGTAATGTTAACTATGGACTCTGTCGCAATTGTAGGCCTTAAGAAATGTTTTTTTTTTCTGATTTATTCTTCGCAAGAAAATAACAGAGAAACGCAGATGATGGATGTGCTTCTGATCAGATGGAAGTTTGGAGCAAATTTATTGCTGCCAAATCGAGGCTGTGAGGAAGAAGTCTGTATTTGTTAGCTTGGGTGCTTTCTTTCACTGATGTACAAAAGAGTTACACTGTTATTCTCCACATATGTTTAAATAAGGTTTATTCTACAAATGTCGAATTATTTTTCAAATATTTAAAATTCTTTTATACATATGTTGAATTCTTTTTCATATTTGTAAAATTCATTTTCACATACGTGAAATTCTTTTTCAGTGAAAAAGAAAGATAAAACGGCTTTCCATAAAATGTTGAGTTATTATCAGGCTGATTATTTATAGAAAACTGTCAGAATAAATTTTAGAATTGTTATGATAATAGCAGTAAAGGACATTACATTTGAAGCAGTGTGGTTGGGGATTTGTGCCGTATTTTATTATTAAAAGTTTATTTATCAGTATGAAGGCATGTTAATGGAATACATTAACACTATTATAAACATCACAAAACAGAATTACCTCATAAATTCCATTACATTCTATTCAACTAGAGGCAGTTTTAAAGAAATGCCGTACACTGTGTTTAATTATTATTGTAAAACTTGATACAATTGTGTATTGACCGAATGTATTCGGTATGGTATAAAGCAAAAGTTGGGACAAGATATACCCGTGATTCACTGACCGAAAAATACATTTTGGACCCTCTAGCTACTGCTTCAGGGGAGATGCCTATATGGAGCATATATTTGAAGTATTTAACGCCGAAGTCCATGTGTGGTGTTTTTCCGGTGCGCTAAAGTTTGAAATGTGTTCCCTGTACTCCCTTTTAAATAAATTACGTTTAACCGATAATGACTTCAAATTGTATTTTTATTTTTGCAACATTGTGTACTGTTAACGAAACTACATTCGTACGACAATTGACCTTTACTTTATGCACTACTCAGTTATTGGAGTAATTATTTATTAGGGACGGAATAAATATTGCTTTTGTGTACATATATTTTATCTATATGCGTAAATATTTATACCATTGTGAAATTCTACTAATCAGCACTACTGATACGACATAATTTTTGTTGGTAGCAACGTTAGGTCCTATATCTTGTCCGTGTCAATATTATTTTATGGGTCGCACATTAAATACTTTGATTCGTTCAACCTCTACTCTAATAAATATATCAATTTTGTGAACATGAAAACCAGAACGAGATCAGTGACGCGTATAAAAGGTTTGATTGTTGGACGGACAGACATGGTCAGGGTTGCAGGGCGATGACCTTGCCTGGACGACATTGATAGAATGAAACAATTCAAGGGTTGGGATCAATCTTATAAGCCCAATAGATCCTTTAGTCCCAAGATAACAATTAGTTTATGGATATTTGGACAACAAGCTACACAGATGATATTGGTTAAGGCATCTATGCGTTGTCCTTGTGTGATATTTGGGCTAATGGGTTCTTCTCGGAGCAAGGTGCTGTCAAACATTGACGAATGAATTTAGGCGAAGACGTCTACCTTAGTTAAATATCTGACAAGAGGCTTTCCCTGTTCTTGCCACTTCTGTGTTGTTTTCGCAGCCGTCTCTCACTTGTATTATGCGGACAACTGACATATTGAGAAATTGAACCAATCGCTGTCAAGCTCTTTAACACATCAGAGGTTTTAGAGGTGTTTTTTTTTGTGGTCAGTCAGTACTCTCCAAACATGGAGTCTGTCAACCAGAGCGTTTTGCTTCATCTCAACACCTCGACATTTTTAAGCGTATCAGACATAAACACCAAGACTTTAGTGACTTTACTTTACGTTTCTGTGATCGTTGTGGCTGTGAGTGGAAATTTTATGGTCTGTTACATAGTGATATTTTTCCATCGGATAAAAACTGTGACCAGCTATTTCATTGTTAATTTGGCTTGCAGTGATATGTTAATGGCAGTTATGTGTATTCCGTTTACCTTTATATCGAATCTGATTTTAATGTATTGGCCGTTCGGTAAAATCTTATGTCCCCTTGTATCCTACATTCAACTCGTTTCCGTTTTTGTTAGTGCTTACACTATGGTAGCTATTTGCATAGAAAGGTATCTGGCTATTGTGCATCCATTTCGACGTCGTTTAAACACACGCCATGCTATCATAATGGTTGTTTTCATCTGGACTCTTTCGCTTACTATCTCTTTACCAACGGCATTGACATCAGTTGTCGTCCAGTTAAACGATTCTACAAGCCAAGATCATTGTTATGAGGTATGGACAGACTACAGACTCAAATATCGCTACAGCTTGGCTATAATGGCATTACAGTATTTTATTCCAGTCACCTTTTTAGCACTAGCGTATGGAAAAGTCATGTTTGTCTTGTGGGGCCGGAAGCTGCCATCTAAAATAATCAGACGGGATAGATCTGAAAAACAAAAGGTAAGACAGATTTTTGTATTGCACTGTTTAAACGATATGATTGTGAGGAATTGTCATCATAGAATAACTGGCTTAAGCGATGTTAGAGTCAACTTGGAAGCGTTTGCGCGTACTAAACCTACTTCGATCCACGGTTCACGGGATCGAATCAGTCTGTCGAGCATCAAGTATATGAGTGTCACACAATGTAGCTCCGGCAATCGCGGAGATTGTTTTTACGGTTTCCTCCGGCTTTTCCACCATAATTATAGGCAAGGAGCAGTGTGAAATGGACACCCCATCGTCACATAAGTGTAACGTACCCCTGTGTATGACGTTCAACCTCATTCAAACAAACAAAAAATAACAAACCAAGCTTTTTAAACACTTCACACGAATCTAGAAGATTGTCAAACATCTAGCATGACACAAAGTAGTCTTTATGTATTGTTTTCTTTGATAGTTCAACGATGCACTGAGATTATTCTACTTATATGACGGCTGCCAGCCTATTGGCTGCAACAATCAAAAGCAAGACCGGACAACCACTGGACGTAATATAACGATATTAGAAACTGATCGGCTACGTGTTGCCCCTAAGGATGGGGAGTACTAGCGTAAAAGGAAACTCCCTCACAGCCCATCCACTCCTCATCCCGCTTTTATAAATTGGAATTGACATGTTCAATTGAAGGAAATAAACGTGTCAGAATTTGTTTTTGTTGTTACATTTTCAGATGGTGAAGATCATGATGGTTCTGGTTGTGATATACGCAGTCTGTTGGTTACCTCTACACATCATCACACTGCTCGGAGACTGGGACCCAGCGCTGTATGATCGACCACATATGCCTATTCTTTGGATTTGTTGCCATTGGCTCGCCATGAGTAACTGTAGTTATAATCCATTTATATATTGTTGGATGGGCAATAAATTCAAGGAGGGATTTCGACACATTTTATGTTGCTGCTCCTGTTTTAAACTCGCAGTGGCACAGACAGCTCAGCAAACACATCAGCTGCACAGGCAAATCCTACCCAATTCAGAACTAGGCTAATGCCAATGATTATGGTAATTTCTCCAACAATATTCCTCTTACTGTATTATGAACATTATTTGTGCCTCACGTTAAGAAATTAAATGTATGAAAGATTTAACGACTTTACCGTAGTTACATATTGTTGCAAAATACCAAATTTAAACTGTAGTTATTCTTTGGGCATGCAGGAGCTTAAGAAGTTAATCATTAATTGCTTCGGGATGAATTTGAGATCACATCAAATAAGCTCAATGAAACCTTTACATTATGTGATTTATACAAAATTAACATGTCAACTAAATTTACCCGCAGATCGAAGTGTTTTTTTGGAGGATTTTTTTAAGACTTGATTAATCACTTAGGTTTTTTATTGATGCAATTATAATTTTAATTGTCTCTGTTTTATCAGATTTGACATATATTTCTCAACACTATCCTTCGATGCTTCTGTTTTAAAGTATCGTGTCCTTTTCTAACATTTTCTTCAATCAAGCGTTTGTAATGAAACTTTTCGGGTGAGTTGGCTTAGAGGTGGCGTATAATCAAAAAATCAATCTTTCTCGGCTCGGCTTGATCCGGTTACTGATCAGAGAAGACAGTGGACATGCGCAGACAACCGCTACCGCATTGAATGATTGGCTATACATGTGTAACGAGATGTGAATGAAATGGATACACGCCTCGCTGGATATAGTCCACTATAGTAAGTTAGTAACTGTATTCCAGCTTAAAAGTGTTTCGAACACTTCCGATAAAAATGTTTTTCGGAAAGGACCAATAGATTTATGCCGTTTATAACTGGAACAAACGTCAATGAGAACATTGTGCTAGAAATCAATACAACTTGAATCCTTTATAAGAATGTTGTGTGATATGTAGCATTGCATGTGACACACCTATATGTATATATATGTTGTTGAACACATATCGCATATCATCATTTATCAAATAAAGCGCATCTGTAGTTATATCTAATACCGTAAAGATGCGGTGTCAACCACACATTTGAAAGATAACAAAGGTCATTTTTAAAACATCATGATTCCTGTGATTAAAAAATCAGGATGTACGCTTATTTCAGTGAGAGTCTTATGAGTTCTGAAATAAAGATGAAGGGACAATGACGCAGTAACAATGACGCTTGTCTTACAGGACATACACGTACTTACTTAATAATAAAACATTAAACATAACCCAATGTCTCACCATTAACCGCCACCTTTAATCTTCGTTGTTATACACAACACATAGTATAATATCGGAGTATGAGGACTAACTTTGATGAAACGGGAAATACAATCACCAAAGACGTGTACTAGAAGACATGACCGGAAAAGTTAGGCAGAATGATAAAGTTGACAGTATTTGTTATTCAACATCTTATATCAGATCTAATCGTTCCTTACGCACATTTTCTCAAGTATATACATATGTAATGGCAATTGTATATTGAGCGCATGTGGCAAATACATCACGCTCAATACAAATACAATAGAGCGGAGAAAAGATACTACAATCCAGTCTTAACCAATGAGCGATGTGATGAGGACCGGAAGCGATACATCATACAAACTAGTACGTTCACAGCCAATATAAACATATCAATCATCACCTATACATGGTTTAGAGTTCCCTGTGTGCGCCAGAGTTCAATGTGCCCCGAAGTTCACATGATGGTTCATAGAGATAACATACATCTTTAGGAGTCAGCATGGTTAGAATCCATATTAACTATGGGTTAGGACGGTTGCCTGTCATCCAGCTTATTACAATTTTATATTAACAATAAAGCTTAGATCGCTAACATACAATACATATATTTTGATTTCATTTTAGGAAATATATTTGTCTGGTAAATCGTAGTATGCGGACATATTATAACGGTATATACTACGTTAAGTTTTCTACCATGGCAAAATACAGGTAACATTTTCTAAGTTCGTCCTTTACATCCACCATGTATGTTGTCTGTCATTGTTACTTAGGATAGATACGTGCATACCATATTTGAATGTCAATGCCGTATAAGGCTGTATACAGATACGCGCTCGAGAATCTAATTTTAGCTACATTCATCTTGATATATTTTTCTTTCATTCATTATATAATAAATTCGTAAACTATTATCTAAAGCTGTAAAATTGAATTCAACATGCATATAGATATTTACATAATATTTGGTACATGTTTCTCTTATCCCTTATCTTTCAACAGTTCTTCATAACTTATATTTATACAATAACTGTTCTCAATATAATATACAACACCTGATGACTTAGAGGATGACAAATTGTTTGACTGATGTTTACTATTTCTAGGAAGGTATTTCAGGTGTTAAATAAACGCCTCGTTATGCCATGCCAGGCATTTGGACATCTTCACCTTTGATAACGTTTCATTCACCCGGGCACCCTGCACAATAATACCATAATCTGACAAATCGTTGTCATTTGTCTTCAAAATCAACTCTTATTCGTATGTAGCATAGGCACATAGGCATCACAATTCGAGTGTTTAACAAACATTCAAACTCACTAAGAAAGAATGCTTTTCAAGCCTCTTGCCAGAATCTGACATAGGAAACCACAAGGATACCAGCACCCAGACAAACATGGATCATTGGTTAGACCTGGTGTGCTTTGTCGTTCACAGCTTTGAACTATCAACTATTTCTTGTTAATTTACACCTATCCAGTCAATATGAGCGACAGGTGATACATGCTCGTGTCTACATCATGTCTCTACCTCATTAGGCACACCCATCTTCAGTATTGTTGGTCTTTTCAACGACCTGCTGCCGATTATTGTAGAGGAATATACATTTACTCCTCTAAAACTATTTTGTCCTAGTTTCGGTCTGTGATTCAATAACACTGGTAAATCATTAAAGCTAACAATGAAAAAGACCAGTAATAAACTTCAACTCAATACATTGGTCTTGTTTGGCTATTGGAAGAGATAACAATGTGGTATAAGTAGATACATGATTATTTATAAATGGAAGCCAAAATAAGATGTATGCCTTGCTCAACCTGTATTCCGAAATTTTGGTATCTTCAATGGGGCAGTGTTGTGGATGATTGTCTGAAAACGCATCAGGTCACCTAGAACAATTTTCTAAGTAGATTGATTTGTATCAGACTATCTGCACATTATCCAGTCTCGGTTAAAACTAGCACTGCTACAAATCTGTATTCAAATGTATACCCATTCCAGCATTAGCAATCAGCAGAGGCCTAAACATTTATAGCATCCTTGTCGTAGTTTTTCTCCTTCAGCTATCAGTGAAATGAATCTAAGAGAAAGTTTATCACATGTATGAAGAAGAGTTCGATGTATGCATTGTTGGAAGGACTATTCCGAACTGTGGTTGGAAAAGTCTACGGACAAGAGATGGGACGCTTCATTTATCCACCCGTTTTATTTTTAAATTCGTCTACCTATAGTGAATGTCCTAGACAGTCATCTTACTGTCACAAAACTGTTTCCATTTCCATATTGTCATCCACTTCTACATAGTAATTTCCATTATGATAGCGAACCTTACTGGGCGATTTCGTCCGTTCAGCGCCCATCATAGCGGACGTATAACTTGGAGACCTGCGAACTGGCCATATACCCGGAGGACAGTCAAGTTTTTTTGGAGAGCCTCTGTTTCCATCAATATCCTCTGTGGAATCCACTGACACAATTTCATCAGTTGGTAGTTGCTCGAGGTCACCCCGTGTTCTGCCATTTGGTTGAAGAGCTCGTCGGTCAGATCGTCTTCCATCGAGTTCAGCATTTTCTAGTCGCCATACAGCCCTTCTATCAGTCTTAATCCCACTGTTTCTGTATAATGATTAAATAGATAATTAATAGGCAATAAATACAAATAATCAAATATTGCAAGTCGTTCTAGTCCTCACCATTTTAATCTGCATAGCTATGTAGATCTAATCATTTTCCACATATATTAGACTATCTTGAATTATGGCAAAAGAAATTGTGCGAATGTGAAAAGAACTTTTTTCAGAAAAGAAAAATCAAAATAACAGTATTGTAAAAAAACTGAAAAAGAATTAAAATAAGTTACAAATATTCACAATATATAAAGTTGACACTTCTAAGTGGAAGAAGTTTACCTGTAAAACTATTTTACATGCAGAATAAATATTGATTGAGAATGGATAGAAATCTGTTGACGATATAACAATAAATGAATAGTTTCATCACATGTGTAGAATATATTCCTGCAGCTGAAATATTTCCCAGAAAAGCGTATGGGCCCAGATCGTACTGTTTTTGGACAGCCAACACTTGTACACGTGCAAATAATCAGTAGGGATCAATCCACGTTAGAGCTGGGTCAAATGGGATACGTAAAGCTTTATAATACACAAATATAGTGTATTTATTTTCTTTTTCAATTCGGGAAGGACTGTAAGCTTTCCAATTTCAAAATGAGTGTTTTGACTTTCATCAGAAATGCCTTGGATCACCTTTCAGCGTTTTACTCTTATCCTGTAAATTAGCTCAGGGTGGTGAATATAGCTTCCTGTTGCTCTCCGATCTAACAGGCAATACGACCCACCATTGTTTGTTGCCAGTCAGGTCAAGAGTGGTTTCCTTCAAACATTGTTATGTCCCGTCATTGTTTTCCAGTCATGTCATTGAATTGTGCCAGTCATGTCATTGTTTGTTGCCAGTCACGTCATTGAATTGTGCACGTCACGTCATTGTTTGTTGCCAGTCACGTCATTGAATGGGAATCTCGGGAAGTTGGCAAGGGAGGTAATTCTATCTCTGCAAAGCGGTCCTCTGACGTTAGAACATTCGTTATTGTGGAGATTTTACATGATGTCAAACACATTTTTGTATTGTGACGTTAGTAAAAAGTCCATGAATCTCGACCGTTTTG
>JARFOD010139503.1:9449-27298 GCA_031763545.1 Mopalia muscosa
CCCCCCCCCGAACTGCCATAAACAAAGCGGTCATTGTTGTCTCATTAAAACCTCTGAGCTGTGTTCCTTGTTACCTATATTTGCACCCCGCACGTACCCGTGGAGGGTTAGCATAATCCTTTTTGTCGAACTGGCTTAAAAGTAATGCCAAAAGCCGTGATAAAGACTTCATATCATGTACTTAATTTTGTTTTTTTAAAATCACATCGGATTTTTTCAAGATATTATATTGCAAATTTTGATGTGATAATGTTTATTTTTGTAAGCCATAACGTTTGATGTAGCAATAATATTTGCCCACCAAGTTTAATATTTTTAATGTTGTAAATTAGATTTTGCAAAAGATTACATTTATTCGTGACAAAGCCTTTCCAATGAATGTTTTGTTGTAGATGAAAATGTACATGTAGACGCTGACATTGGAAGCATTCTTCCTACTGAATCTGACTTGGGTTCATATTACACATATGACGGATCTCTTACCACTCCTAGTTGTAATGAAATTGTTAGATGGATAGTACTGACCGAGTCGTGGGGAATCTCCCCAGAACAAGTAAGTCTTGTGTTTTATTTCGACGGAAAAAGTAATTAAGTATTAAGGAACGGTGCCAAAGGGACAATCTGCTGCCATAAGTGAAATACCCTTCATTACGGGTTTAAGCCCCAATCAAAGAACAAACAAATCCATCCAACCACCAAATATCTGTAGTGATCTGGAAAGAGTTGTGATGTTGCGACATGGCTGCCATCTATGTTTGACACCCCCTCCCTCTCTCCAGGTAATGGAAAACACATACTGAGGAGATAAGAAAACAAAAATAAAAGCTGAAGGGAGATGAGGAGGTTTGCCTCTCCTGGCTCTCTCTTGGTTTGACGCTGCTTACATGATTTGTAGTCAACATCGTCCTTATTTGAAAGTTTTTCTTGAATAGGACAACATGTTTATGTACACAAGCAAGATTTTTATGGCTTACAACTGTTTATTTAAGTTACGACGTTTCGGTACTGAGTTGATAAATGTGTTAGAATCTGTCCATAAACGTCCCGCCTTAATAAACAGAATTTTTAGTGGACTTGCTTGGGTACGTTCATCCCAACTTCCATTGTCCCTTAAAATGCTTACATGTTTATGCTACTAACTGATTTCGTTTGAAATGTGTTTTCATAAAATAAATAAATTTTGTAACATATATAAATAATATCATTAGAGATAACAGTGGTTTAACACTAGATTGATCTCTGTCGGACGTTGCTTTAAGGTAAATCCTACAAATGAAGACAAATTGTGTGAATAATTGCAGATAACGAAATTGATCTTTTTTCTTCGACTTTGCCATTCTGCTGGATGGTTTTCGGCTGCCTCGATGCTTTCGACTTGTCACTGTGTCGATGGTGGTTACCTTTAAAAATGGGCAGTTGTACTTATTTACAAATTCGCATTGGTGTTGAAAATCAACACAGTATTTCATGGTAGCAAAATGAACAAGTCTACAATTTAAAATATATTTACATAATGTGTTTTGTGATAATGAGTACGTACGTTACCCTGCTTTGACATTTATTGTTCATTTTGCTATGGACGTCCTACATTACTACATGGAATACCCTAAATATGTCAATTGGTCTGGTCACAATTGGAAACATTTATTCCATTGTGTACTGAGTTAGGATCCATTAGGATTCTGTTATATTATTCATTATGCATTTCAGTTAGCTGATTTACGTCTTCTTCATACTGGAACAGAAGCTTCCGAACCAATGGCAGTTCATGGAAACATCCGTCCAACTGTGCCTCTCAACGGGAGAACGGTTATAAGAAGTTTGTATCGTTTTATTGACAATAGCGCCGCGAAACCCATACATGGGAAGCGGCCTGAAAACCACAATCTCAACAACAATTATTGACAATACGTAATATCATTTTTGATCGCATTATTTACCACCCTTTTACTATTGGCAATTTTCTGACTTTGTAAGACCGGCAACTGCATGTATTTTAATTCTTATGGCAACTTTATGTACGGCATTAGACCGTAGTGATTCAGTGGTAAGCGTGTCTTACGACTAATCTTCCTTCGATGTAGTTTGATTTTTGTAGGCGCGCGGCCGTGGCTTAGTGGTAGCTTGTGCGCCTTATCCTCCTTTGATTTAACGTTCACAGGATAGTCCGTCTGTCGACCTACAGCTATACCAGGGAGTCACACGATGTGGCTTTGTCAATCGCGGGCTGGTTTTCACAAGGTGCGCTTCCTAAACTGAACCTGCTTCGATTTACCGTTCACCGGATCGAGTCCATCTATCGACCATCAGGTATATGAGCGAGTCACACTCCGGCAATCAGTGGGGTCGTTTTGTGCGAGGTTTCCTCTCCCAATAAGGCTGTGTACAGTGTGAAGTGGACAATCCGTCGTCATATAAGTTAAATACGCTTGAGTACGACGGTAAACATCAATCGAACAAATAAAGAAATCGATTTGTATCTCAGCGTGTTTAAGTTAAGCTGAATAAAAAATGGAGAATCCGTTGACCCTTGAGTATGACGTTAAACCCCAGTCATCCGAATCGAACTTACAAGGCATGTTGATGCCATTTAAGATATTTAACTAACCAAGTTATATTTTCCTCTATCTATACTCTAAGAAAGAACCTAAGTTTTTTTATTTTTATAATGTTCAGGATAAACACGGTTCTCAATGCTGCTTTCCAAACTTCAGAATTGCTCTAAAAAAGAAAACGTAATAAAGAAATTGTCTTGATCAGAGTATAAGGTGGTTTGAGTGAGTTTCCTCTCCTTGTGCTCTCATGGCTATAACGGACAGCAGAGGTCTGATGTCTTTGTGGTGTCTTTGTATGCGCCTTGTGATGATGGAGAATAGTCTTTGTTCCCGGCGGCGTTTCTTGTATGGTTTCATCTACCCATTGGGCTGGTTCGCCCTCATACGAGTGAAATGACATTAAGTATACGACGTTTAACTCCCGATTAAACTAACAAACAAATCCCATGTTAATTGATCATCTTCGGTATTAATTTATCGATATCTCTTTTCTAGTGTGATTAATAATTGGAAAATGACTGCAGAGTTCATCGACTAACTAGTTAAAAAAACTACTGGTTTCGTACCAGTTTTAGTCCTGGTCAACTTTGTTACGTAAATGTCTTTATTTTCAGGAAAACCTAAGACTGGCATCTCCTCTCACTCTCCTGAAATACTAACGGCGCCTCTTATAGATGGTGAGCATATAGATATTAAAGAAATTGGACTTTCGCCTGTATTTATTATGCGACAGACCATCGATTTTATTATGTTTTCGATTCCACACGCCCAAATGATCTATCAAACTGTTACATCTAGTACAAGACGAAGGCTGGAGATAGAATTCGGCACATGCATTTCATAATGTGGTCGATTCAAAACAATGTATACTCGTCTAGGCAAATGTTTACATTAAATGAGTGTAACAAATTATGGCCTGATCTTGTAATAAACACGTACAAAACCAGTACTGATGGCATCGGTCTCTGGTATATATTGCCCGCGGCCGTGGCTTAGTGGTAGCGAGCGCGCTTACTAAACTGAACCTGCTTTGATGTACAGTTCACGGGATCAAGTCCGCATGTCGACCATCAGGTATATGAGCGACTCATAAGTTGTGGCTACGGCAATGGCGGGGGTGGTTTTTACGAGGTTTCCTCTCGGTTTTCCCCCGTTATAAGGCTAGGCGCAGTGTGAAGTGGACAGTCCGTCGTCATATAAGTGAAATACCCTTGAGTACTAGTACGACGTTAAACCCCTAACAAAAATGGTATATAAAATATGGAGAAGTGTCTAAATAATATGTGCTATCTTTCAGAATTATCTTTTTTTCCTGTTTTAACCGAAACCCTTCAAGATATATAGCTGCTTATTCCAAAACAATGGAAAGGTGCTTTTTATGTGCAGTTATCTAAATCATTTGCCGTCAAAAGTCAAGCTTTTATTTCTTAAATAAAAATCTATTCGTGTATTATGCATAGGCTAAACCAAATGTTTGATACATTTCTTTTTTATTTATTTTTTGGTTTGAATCCGAAGAGCTGGATTGCAAGCTATTGGATTCAACATCATATAAAAATGTATCAGAAAAACCCTCAGAATTAAAGCGGTTCATGCAATTCTTACGCATCAATTGTTCTTTCACGTAGCGTCTCGCCGTTTGCCATTTGTCTTTAGAATATTGTTTTGCTGGCTATTTAAGATTTAACGCATTGATCCAAGAGTGTAGCCTTGCTCTTATTAATTTCAGTCGCCTTAAATATTTATAAAGAAAATAATAATCCTGTACAAGCCACTCTTAAGTCTATTTGAACTATGTTTCAGAAACTGCCCACATTGAGCATATTTCAATAGATTTGAGTGAAAATGACATTGATAGAGCCGGAAGTCATGCAAACAAACCCAGTGCTCCTGCGCATCATGGACATTCATTCAGTTACGATAAGGAAGATCCGTCCGGTATGTATATTCAACATCATTATGACAACAAGACTGTCTCCATGTAGTAAGTTGGACCCCGACAGTGGCTAGTGGTAGTGTGTTCGCTTACTGATCCTACTCCAACTGACTGTTCATTGGATCGATTCCGTCTGTCCACCATCAACTATATGACTGAGTCTCATGCTGTGGCTCTGACAATCGCCGAGGTGTTCACTTTACAAGGCTTACCCTTGAGTACGATGTTAAACCCCAATCAAACAAACAAATCCATCTAGTATTAAAGTAGGCTGTTAGAGGGAATTCCTTTTGATCTCAAAACTTTGTGGCAAACACGAAGTGGGCACGTTGTTTTGTGTCTTCTGACTATCCTGACGTGTGTTCGTTTGTTACAGCTAGGGTCTAGGGTGGTTCCATTCACCTATTAGCCTTGCAACATGTCATATGAGCGAACTTACCGTAAGTATACCTGGTTAAATAACACATTCCAAAAAAATCAATCTGGTAAGTCTAGAAATTTGCTTTGAACAACAGTGATATACTTTTGAAACCTCGCTACTACAAAATATTTACTATCGAAATGAGCGGGCCGTGGCTTAGTGTAAGCGTGTGCGCTTACTAATCGCTTACTAATTCACGGCTCTCGTCCGTCTGTCGACCATCAGTTCTATGTGTGCGTCTCTCGATGGGGCTCTGTCAATCGCGGGGTTTGTTTTTACGCAGTTTCCTCCCGATGTTTCACTGTAGTTAGACAAGGAGAAGTGCGACATGAATAATGAAATACCCTTGAGTTTGAAGTTAAAAGCCAAACAAACAAATATATCCAAAATGGTTTATTTGTGACTTTCGTCACTATCTTGGACACTTATTCGAACAAATATTGATGCGTGTTATATTTAATAGTGTATTGTACTGTTACAAAGTTATACCAAAGAAAACATAACAATATAGCTGTACATATCTATGTTTTATTTAGGTCCATCAAATTGGTATAAGATGGACGACTCCTGGAAAGCCTGTGATGCCAGTCGAACAGACAGTCGACAATCTCCTATAGATATCGCAACCGCCAGTGTGAAAACCACCAGTTCATCACAGCTGTTGACATATAACCATCTATCTGGAACACTGGCCGGAAAACTGAAGAACAACGGTCAGATCTTATTTCTGTTTTAAAGGAGAAATCCATGTGAGATTATTGGCGACTCTTTCAAATAACGTTGCCTTTAAAGATTGTCGGTCAGCTGCTTTTATTCAATGCTTAGTCTGACCATCTACTCCTACTTTGATGCTATTCTCGCAAGCTTTTGTATTTCCCCCTCTGATATATGGATGAGTCACATAATGTGTCTCAGTCAATCACGGCAGTGTGTTTTTTACTGGGTTTCATCACATTTTTGCACCGTTTGTGAAAAAAAGCACAGTATAAAGTGGAAAAACGAAATCCCCTCCCTTGAGATGGCGTCTTGCTCCTCTCTCTAGAAACAGCGTCCTTTGCCTGTCCTGAGAGACAGTGTCCTTTTTCTCATTCTAGAGGCCCGTGGTCGTGACCATGTATACACCACTTCCTCAATTTTGACTTTTTTTGTTTGTGACACCTAGGTTAGTTTGTGTAGTTTAAACCTAGATCTTTACTATATCGTATATAAAACATGCTTTTCTAGGTCATGCTCCAGTATTTTCTTTCGACACTCCTGACCGGGTACTGACTGGGGTACCCCATTCTTCGGACGAGTTTGAATTGTTGCAATTCCATATGCATTTTGGTCCAGATGACAATTCCGGATCTGAACATGTTGAGAATGGTCGAGCTTTTCCTGCAGAGGTATGCCTGTTTATAGCATCACTGATTCTTATGTATATCCGAATACGTCAACATTAACTTTATTAGGCATCACGAGTCAACGTTAGCTTTGAGAATGCTCGAGCTTTTCCTGCATCAGTATGACTGTTTGTATCATTGATTCTTATGTATATACGAATAATTAACGTTAGCTTTATTAGGCATCACGAGTAAACGTTAACTTTGAGAATCGTTGAGATTTTCCTGCAGATGTATGACTGTTAGCATCACTGATTCTTATGTATATCCGAATTAGTCAACATTTGCTTTATTGGGCATCACGAGTGAACGTTAACTTTGAGAATGGTCGAGCTTTTCCTGCAGAGGTATGACTGTTAGCATCATTGGTTGTTATATATATCCGAATACGTCAACGTTAGCTTTATTAGGCATCACGAGTCAACGTTAACTTTGGGAATGGTCGAGCTTTTCCTGCAGAGGTATGCCAGTTTGCACCATTGGTTGTTATGTATATCCGAATACGTCAACGTTAGCGTTATTAGGCATCACGAGTCAACGTTAACTTGGTCGAGCTTTTCCTGCAGAGGTATGCCAGTCAGCTTCATTGATAGTTATGTATATACGAATACGCCAACGTTTGATTTAGTTGACATCAACTTATCTTGAAAACAAAATCAAATGAGTTTTTAAAACCCGATTTATGTTGATTTAATAAAAGTCTTGCACGATATATTAAGTAAAAAACGAAAGTTTTTTTGTAACGAAATTCTAGATAAGACATGACATTGTTTAACTTAGGTCAAAATGCCAAAACTGCCATTAACATTTACACCATTTATAGCTATCGAAAAAATTTCATTTCTAACCCTATTTTATTTGAATTATTTTTTTTTTACTACTACTGTGTTTTAGCTATGTTATGTATAACGCCTTTCGTGTGATTTGTAGATTCACTTCCTGCATAAAAATATGAAGTACCCATCAGTTGAACAAGCGCTAAAGCACGAGGACGGCTTGGCTGTGATTGGTGTGTTCGTTGAGGTAAGAGTTGCACCTAATTTGGTATAGGTTATTTGCTGAGTTGTTGTCGAAACTAAGAAAGGTATGAACACCTTTCCCTGTGCTCTCTGGGCTGTCGATAGTGGTGTTAAACTCGTTAAGTTGCACTTTTGCCAATCGCACTAGATTCGCATGCATGGTTGTATTGATATATAGGGCAGTATGACTTTAAGCTCTCATCAAACAATTCCGTACAGATATTTTGTGTTAAAATCTGTGAAGACGTTTATTTGCGTTTTGGATTTCGCTTTCATAGCTAATTATAATGCGGTTGAAGGGAGCATGGGGTTGCCTTGTTTTGTCCATGCTGGTGACATATCCGTCAACCATAAAAGCGAAATAACACGCGATTAATCCCAAATCAAACACTACAAATAAAGTTATGCGCCTCCTCCACCTTTTTTATTTATTAAATTCGTTTGTCTACGTTCAGTGGGTGATTTGGAGGTGCTTCCTTATCCCATAATGCTGATGAGGGTGGTTTCCGGCACCCATTAGGGTGGCACTCCGTCAAATGAGAGAAATAACCTGAAGTACTGCGTTAAACCCCAATCAAACAATCTCGACACTCATCCAACAACTATTACTAGTATTATCACCAACATGGGTTTGACGCCATTCCACACCAGCCGCATCGATTTCCTGGTGTTTCCTACATGTTTTTTTCACCAGGACATCCAATATTGAAGGTTTATAAGAGGCACACGAGGTTCTTCAGTAATTCACATTGTAGATTTTGGTTTTTCCCCATGTACGAATTTGACAATCCGTCGAATATAAGTGAAATATCAATGGGTGCAATTTGAACTCCACTCGACAATGTTGAAAATCCATCTTATTTTAATGAAATACCATTGGGTATGATCATTGGGAAATTTGACTGACTTGAATTTAGTTGGCTTTACAATGCTGAAGTGATACAAATGCCATATAATGTGTGGGACTCCATTAACAAATTCAGCTTTGTCTTATCGGGATGCTTAATACCAAACTGTTGATTCAGGAAAAATCATTTTAAGTATTTCAGTCATTTACCTTTAACTATTCAATATCAATGAGTTTCGTTGTAATGTGGTACGGCCTCATTTCACTCCGTGATGCATATATTTAACCGAGGTCTTTTCTCCTAGGTCGGCACATATACGTCAAACCCGCTGTTGGAGGAAATAGTGAACAACTTCACATTTATCCAAGAAGTCGGTATGTTATTCATCTAGAACCCAATACATTCTTACCCTTTTGTCATCTAAACCCCTACAGCGCAACGTTTGTACACTGTTGATATGTGACAGGCTTTCCCCAGCATAGAGGCGGCATACAGCCAATCATTTGAGTCGCTTTGTTGTTCAACCATTGGACAGCCAGGCACGCCGCCATATGAGTGAAATACCCTTATGTATGACGTGGAAATCAACCAAACAAATCAGTGTATCCACCTTTCGGAGTATATCGGTCAGTGGTTTCTACGAGGTTTCCTCCCCGATTTCCACCAATGGTTGTCACCATTGTCGTATTTCAAGCGAAATACCATTGAGGACCATATTTACGATGGTGAACAAAACTCGCACCATGAAGGCGGCGGCTGCCACCCCCACACCCCAACTGACAATAAACATGTCATGGGTGATGGATGTCATTTTTGTGTATTTAAGACTAGCGCCAAAGATATATATTAATACAAACCAAGTCAGTGTCTTGTCCATTAAAATGGATTTGTTTTTAAATTTTAGGTTACGATGTAGAATTAAACATTGACCCAAACCTTCTACTCCCATCCACGGGCAACTGGGATCGATATTCTACTTACCCTGGATCACTGACTACCCCGGGGTGTAACGAGGTAGTCACCTGGATTATTTTACCTGCTCGCATTACAATCACAACGGAACAGGTATAGTCCATAGAAATAGAAATATAAACAGATGGCTGTTAAACATGTATTGTTGTTTTACAATTTGTAGTATTTATTTTAATCTTATAATATATAAGACATTTTCTGTCGCAAGTTAAGCAAAATATTATCCTCCTGTAGTTTTCCTGTTACAAGAATAGAAATTTAGGATCCACTAATGAGGTCATTACCTTGAGGCACCTGTATTTTCAGCTTAGGAAAGCACGGTCACCGTTGATTGGAGGGACTGGGGCGGAACCCATGGGTATGATGGGGAATTCCCGCCCACCTCAACCAATGAACTTGCGGGTGGTAGAGTACGTCACGGTGTCTATGGATGCTGGAGGACACGCTCCAGAAGATCACAAGGATCATAGCCATTCCTTTGATTATAATCCAGCGTCTATGTCTGGTGAGTTTATAGCATTCAAAGATCAACATACTACATGCTCGCTTTTAAGATGCTACATGTTGAGCTGTATATACAACACGTGTTCTATGGCTCATGGATCAACCGATATAGTACCATGTATTTGTCTTACTCAGTAGAACGTGGCAGTAATCTGTTCTTAAGATTTAATTTTGTTTGTAATATATATAAACAAATACATCGAAGTACAATACCCATGATCGCAATAATAATAGATCAGATAATTATTGGCAATTGCGTTCAGCACAGCTGACAAGTGTTGCTTAGTACAGGGTTGTCTGGACAATTCCGCCGTCCACGGACAGGGGTCATCAATACCAGTCAGTCTTTGATAAGTGCTTTATTTTCTTTAGGTCCAGGGCATTGGTGGGACGATGCTCAGTGGACAGCTTGCGATACTGGAGGAGCTAATAGCAGACAATCGCCTATATCTATTCATACTCCATTAGAAGCGAATATTTTTAATGGATCCCTTGCATATAACAAACTCTATGGTTCGCTCAGCGGAACATTAAAAAATAATGGTAAGTTTGTTAATAGAAAGCATATATTTTAATTGAACTGCCAATAGGATTAAAATGTTGGTACATACATTATAGTAAGGGTCTTTATTTTGATTAAGGCCGCCTACGGCCAACAAATATTGTGCAATAAGTAGTGTGTCATTCATACATACATATACATACTGAGGAAACAATTGCCTGGGGATCTGTTCATTATAAACGTGTGAGTGTGTGTTCTTTGCTGAATTTGCATGGATTGAATCCATTACCTTTTTTATATTAGGGTGGGAGGGAATCCTAGATAATAGGTCCCGGTGGGATTTCTGAGCTTTGTTTATTTACCCAGGTCATGCTCCAGTGTTTGTGTTCACTAACCCTGATCGGATATTGACGGGAGTTCCTCACAGTTCTGACGAATACATACTACTTCAGTTCCATCTACATTTCGGCCTTGACGACACACGAGGGTCAGAACATAAACTTAATGACGTATCTTTTCCGGGTGAGGTAAATCCTTCTTCGAATGTATGCAAATATGTGTTGTCTATTTGTAGCAACCACCTGCAATGTGATGTTGAATCTTGGCGAAATAGAAACTTGGCAAAAACTGTCTATAAAGGCGATAGGTTATGTGGTGATGTTTCAGCCTTCATTGATGTTTAACTGTCGCATAAAATCATTAGTCGACGAGTAATGTACATGTAACTCCAAAAACCGAAAGACTCATTTTGATCTCAATATGTTGGCGATTATCATGTGAGTAAAGTAAAAGGTGACATGAAACGTACTTAAAGGTGATAAACGTATACGCGTTGAAAAGAAGAATCATTTTATTCGAAGAAAGTTAAAATAGAGGTCAATCGTCGCAGGTATAGTCTGCATTGAAACAAATACAATTCGTAGTAGCCAGATAACATATACAATAAATCCCAATAGAAGGGACTAAACAATAACAAAACCTTTGTTAACAGGACTAATTATTAGGTGGCTTTTAAGGCCATGGTTATACAGAGGGGTTTCTCGTCATCTCCCTTAGCTTTTGGAGAAAACATACTAATTTCTTGTGGAGTCTTTTTTTTTTTTTTTTTTGCCAATGTCACTTTAAACATTATCAATAACTGTATTTTGGTACACTTTCTTAATCAGAACAGATTCTAGTTCTGCAAATATTGCAGGTTAAAACCCGTCCGGATATCGTACCCACTACATCATCAGACACCGATCGCTAGAATCGTTTCAAACTAAGAAAGTGTTATCCCAACAATAACGAAATACTGTTTATATTCACTATCAGCTTAGCAATGGAAACCAATGATAAGTTCAATGTGTGCACAGAAATTCAATTGAGGATACCGATTTTATCTGTACTAATCTTTTTACTTAACATTTGAGAACGATTTATTTCCCAACAAATCAACACTTGTTAGTATACTATTGTAGAACATTCTAATGACACTGGCTTTGTTTTTAGATCCAATTTGTCCACATGAACCGGAAATATGCATCGCCTAAAGAAGCCTTGCAGCATGAAGACGGCTTTGCTGTGATTGGAGCATTTTTAACGGTATGTTTCACGGCCATTTTATTTAAAAGACTGATACAGCAACAATATTCTATAAACAAATCAAAGAAAGCGTATGTTGGGGAAAAAAGTGATAGACTGTTCGATTTACTGCGGCAAGAACAAATGTAAATTATAAGCTGCTAGTAAGTGAAACACTCGGGCTAATGGTAGAATGTCTCAAATCTCTATGCTGCACTTACTTGGAAAGAGACTTTCTGCTCACTGGTCCCTCGATTCATCATCGACATGCAGCAAGAGCTTTGCATTTTATGATGTGTCATATGGAGTTTTACTGTTGTAGATCAAAGTGAGCAACCGTTGAGCACGGTTATATGTCTCTGTTTGTTGTATGGTTATATTGGTGTTTTATATGCCCCTGCTTGTTGTATGGTTATATTGGTGTTTTAGAATTCCCTGCTTGTTGTATGGTTATATTGGTGTTTTTGATTTCCCTCCTTGTTGTATGGATATATGGCTGTTTTATATGTCCCTGCTTGTTGTATGGTTATATTGGTGTTTTAGAATTCCCTACTTGTTGTATGGTTATATTGGTGTTTTATATTTCCCTGCTTGTTGTATGGATATATTGGTGTTTTATATGTCCCTGCTGGTTGTATGGTTATATTGGTGTTTTATATGTCCCTGCTTGTTGTATGGTTACTTTGGTGTTTTAGATTTCCCTGCTTGTTGTATGGTTATATTGGTGTTTTATATGTCCCTGCTTGTTGTATGGTTATAGTTGTGTTTTATATTTCTCTACTTGCTCTATGGTTATATTGGTGTTTTAGATTTCACTGCTTGTTGTATGCTTATATTGGTGTTTCATATTTCTCTATTTGCTCTACCTTGCTCTGGAAGGTTGTACTTCTCAAAGAAAAAAGTACTTCCTAGAGACCCAATTAATGATAATCTCCAAAATTCAAAGTTTGGAAAATAAGACAAGTTAATACTTCTGAAAGAGACATCCCGAAAGACACGAAAATGTAAGACAGATAGAATTACTGTATTTTCGATATTTTGGGATAACACTTTCTTAGTTTAGACAGATTCCAGTTCAGAAAATGTTGCAGGTTGAAACCTGTCTGGGAACTGAACCCAGGACCCTCAGAGTTACGCAACGAATCGCCAGCAGTATACTGCTGAACAACAATGTTACTGACAGACAATGACTTGTAATGAAGATACTTTTGTGTTTCAGATTTCCTCTAAATCGCCCAATCCGGCATTCGTTGATTTAGCAGACAGGATGGACCTGATAGAGGATGGGGGTAGGACAATTATGTTTGATCAAAACAATTATTAGCTTATAAATAATGAGAATAAATTTAGTACAGACTAGATTTGAGCAGGACTGTATTTTAATTTCAGTTACAGAAGTGAAACATTTAAACTATTATTTCGACAAGCTACGATTTTTACCTGAGATTGCAGTATAATTTGAAAAGGTTTTATATTATTTAAAGCACCATCAATTAGGGTTGTTTAATCTATTTTGGATGAGTTTTGCTTACTGTGATAGTTTAAATCTTGCACAGTTTCCCTTTTCCATAACTTCGCTTGAAGCCATAAAATATTTACTGTGTTTTACTTTTTCGAAACAAAAACATTCCTTTATGGAATTTAAGCCAATATTGCATAGTAGATTTATACTTTATGGATTACACTATGAAAACCCTTCTCACGTCTGTACTAATGTCAAGTAGTGTTGGAAAACAGTGCCGTCATATAAGTTAAATGTAGGCATCAAACACCAATCAAGCAATCAATCCAGTAAGGTTTGTTTTTATTGTAGTGCATTTTGTGAAACGTCTGAGTACCAGCAATACGTACCCGGAACACAGCGTAACATTGTCATGAATAGCGATCGACGCTTTGTGCGATCTACCTTACGCTCGTATAACCAGCGATCGGCTTACAGTATAGCTCATAGTGACATTATACGCTGGTACATATAGAACATTTTGTTAAGGATGGCATTAAAGCATAAGAACGACGTTGTCCAATCAGATTCCTGCGAAGCCCGGAGTCAGGTTTAAAAATCACACAAGATTATATTGGTTGGCCATGGCAGTGAGCAAACACGTTTGTAAAATGGAGGCTCAAGGATGTTCTGTCCCTGTAACCAAGCAAACAATCAAAGCCGAAAGCCCGTTGAAAGATCGACTTTCATTGGCTGGTGATATCGAGCGTCTCCGGTAGCCATACCTAACAAAATGTGCTATATGTACCAGCGTATAGGGTCAGTATGGGTTTTACTGTAAGCCGATCGCTGGTTATGATCGCTGGTTATGATCGCTGGTTATACGAGCGTAGATCTATCTACCTGTGCCGTGATGCTCAGATGAGCGAAGCCAAACTACGATGGCGTGTTGTGTTACACACTCACGATTAATATATGTTAATCAACACCCTTTTTTTGTTGTTGATTTTTCCTCTTCAGGGCTAAAGGGTAGCTTGAAGCTGATGACATAAAAGAAAGCCCTCGCTATGGTGGTTTGCGAAATTCATTTGCTCTTATGTGTGGTTTCCTGCACACATTTGACTGGCATGCTGGAAATAATCTAAGTACCAATACGAAAACCCATCTAACAAAACAAACTAATTATCCTCATAAATACCCTTACTGTGTTTTATATTACTGTTTTATTTTTTGTCTATAATACTGTTTCTTTTGTCTGTTTAATAGCGCAGTTTGTAGACATAGCTTTGGACCCTAATTCTTTCCTGCCGTCATCGGGTTTTTTCACAAGTTACCTCTCCTACCCTGGCTCATTAACAACACCTGGTTGCTTTGAAGTGGTCCGCTGGATAGTATTGCCAGAACTTATCCCGGTCTCTTCTGATATGGTAAGTTTCCTGCTATACCGGTCTCTTCTGATATGGTAAGTTTCCTGCTATACCGGTCTCTTCTGATATGGTAAGTTTCTTGCTATACAGGTCTCTTCTGATATGGTGAGTTTCCTGCTATACCGTGAGTTTCCTGCTATACTGAAATTGAGCTTCAGGTTATCCCATGAGTCCATTTTGTGTGTTAAAAAGTGTTTACAAAGGTAAAAGAGACAAAGAATGGCGTATTTGTGTCAGAAAGTTCAGTATATAAAATATCATTGAACAATATTAATTTAAATAAAATGCAAAAACTTGAAATTACAATTATGTGACCTTTAACTATATATGTATTCTAAATAAGGCTGCATGATATGATGACCTATTAGGGTACATACAATGTACTCTGCATCTACAACACATGATTTCCACCATAATAAGGCCAGGTGCAGTGTGAATGAACAATCCGTCGTCATATAAGTGTAATACTCTGGAGTACGACGTTAAACGCCAATCAAACAAACAAACAGATGGGAGATCTTTTAAACGACATGCACCTATATAGGCAACTCGAAAACCCGGTTGAAATCTTAAAATTCGAATTCTTGGCTTTATGCACTTTATGTGGTTATGTAGGTAAACCTATCAGTCAATATCACTGTTTTATCAGAGTTTGTCATGTGAAACTCATACTTTTAGACGACAACATACTACTTGTGTTTTTCATTTTCTTCTTTTTAAACTCACTTGTCTTAGTCAAAATGAGCTTCCCAGAACTTAGTCATTGCCAGAGCTCCCAGGGCCTCATTCAAGCCCAAGATCCGCCACTGAATTTTACTGACGTGGCGGACTATCCTGCACAGAAACATTCTAATTTAAGCTGCAAGATGGATCAAGAGTATTTCCTTTTGGTTAAAATTAACATGTCTAGATATGCTATTGTCAAAATATATCTGAAGCCTACATATATATATAGAGATAAAAACAGTTAACAAAGCAAGATACTTCAAATTGAAAAAAAATTATGTTCACATCACAGCGTAGCTGAAATACCGCTGAATGTAATGCAATAATTAATAAATCAATTACTAGCTATTTGTTATACTCACTAGGTTTTTCCCATAGCCATAAAACTTACAGGGGTGATACTTTCAAACATGCTATTAGTACATTAAATTAGCCTAGAAAACAGACAGCTCAAACATGTGGAAACGTGCGCATAAGTTTAATTTGGGTTTCTTTGTTCTCAAGTTTTGTTATGATCTACGATATTGAACTTGTATTCAGAGACCATACAGTCTGGTTCCAAGGTGATTACTCTTAAGAATGGGTTCTCCCCCAAATTGGAATTGGCACTCAATCACAAGTGAAAAAAACTAACAAAATATAGCACAATGAAACATGACCCAACACTCCATGTAATTGACCACGGGTGAGACTGGAAACGAAATCGAACCAGCCAGAGTATATTTATTTTAAGGGTTGATTCTTATATTTTGTTTTCAGTTGACGAAGTTCCGGGCGCTGCTATCAGATGGCGTTGGTTCGGAACTACTAGGTCAGTGGGGTAACAATCGGCCTATTCAGCCACTAAATGGACGGACGATTGAAATGTATGTGAACCAGAATTAAATGTACTACTTGAATAACGGTTTATTACTGTTGGTGAGAAAGGTCCTTGTATTTCAACAAGCCAACTCATATCAAAACGTTTCAAAATGGAACTCTCACAAATTTGAGCTGGCAAGTTTACCTTGTCACTTAGACCTATATTATGTCATTTATTGTAGAAGACTCAACATAACTAACACCATAGCACGATGTTACAGAATGTTTCTCTATACAAACAACCACATGCATTTTTATCACATAATTGACTGTAATACCAAAAACCTGGTTATTTATTGTAAATCTGTATGTAACTTAAACAACTACTCGTTTTTATCATATGTTTTCTTAAAAAGCACTAAACTTGCAAAAGATAGTTATAAATTACTATAATATTTTAGCCTTGCACTTTTTTATTTTAAAATTGTGTGTAATGCTAACAACATTCGTATTTCATTTAAATGTATTACAAGCTTCTTAAAGCGCCCTAGTACTTTTAAACATCCGTTTTCGACTAGTTCTCGGCAGTTTGCACGAACCTATATAATAATTTTATTATTTTACTTGTTTTTATTATGCTTGTATTATTTACATAACGAGTTGATTATATAATGTATCGGTTTGTAATCGTAGATTTAAAGTACAATAATTTTGTTGCTGTGTCCTCGATATTTTTGAATAAATAAATAGATATATTGAGAAAAAAACAAGTCTTGACGTTCAGTTCTTTCTAGTTTCAATGTGCATAGTAAGTATGTTTCAATATGATGAATGCATTTTTCGATGTCAAAATCGAATAATTGTGTAGGTATCCCGTTTTATTTTGTGTTTGTGAAAAGGTTGATTCTCGTTCTTTCCGCTTCCAGACCTTGTGGTTAAGTTTTTTAGCACTGTTTCGCACCCTTTTGTTCTCGAACAAACTGCGCAATAAAGTCTCACCATGATCAAAGATTTTCAACAGTTCCATTGGTTGAGAATAAAAAAATTAGAAACACTTGACCAATCGAAACTCCAAAAAAAAGGGGAATGCCCCTTGAGGTCGCTACCACAAATCAAACAATGACAATTTATCTTAAAGTGCATTATTACATTGCGATTTCAAGAAATATCCCTTATTTGAAAAAAAATGTGATTTGTCGAATAGTTCGTCGGTTGTTCTTGACCAATCAAAATGCCAATAAATAAAGGGATATTAAAAATCTTGCGGTGAGAATGCCCATCAAGCAGCAAAAGCAAGAGTTCAAAACTATTTTCTTTACATATAACATTCTTGAGGGATAGACTTAAGGTTTATTAGTTACAAATTATAGTATGGAAATATGAAATAGCCGATGTGTTTGAACCTTGGAACCGTTGAGAGGGACTGTCTGGTGTGAACTGAATGAATATTTCGGTAAATGTGGCAATAAAAATGGCTGACTAATTTGCTGAAACAAAATCAATGAGCTTTTGAAATGTTGTTCGGGAAATCGGCGGGCTTAAAGCATTATGATGAATGCTTACACGTCACACAGAATTCATTGTGAATTAAACGTTTCGATTGGTTATGAGCAAATCATATCCATTAGTCTGTGTTTTACATCTTGTTTGAGTGGCATTTAGAAGCTGGTGAATAAGTAAGACATGACGACTGATATGGATGTACAACTTCTGGATATAATTGGGTAGCGACGTTTCGATCTCGATGCTAAG
>JARFOD010139504.1:0-13204 GCA_031763545.1 Mopalia muscosa
TAGCATAGCTTTCGTCTTAGACGGATTAAACGCAACGCGCCAGAGTTCCGCCCACGCTTGGATGGACTGCAAGTCTTGTTCAATAGAATCAGAGATTCCCGGTGAAAGAATATCTTGTGATACGATATATAGACAAGTGTCGTCAGCAAAGAGCCTAATATTATTTTTAATATTCGTGGGAAGATCATTAATATAAATGATAAAAAGAAGTGGCCCCAACACCGAGCCCTGGGGAACCCCGGCTGACAGACTATTCAAATTTGATCTTAACCCGTTAAGAACAACTCGTTGTTGACGTTCATGAAGATAGCTACCAAGCCAGTGTAGTAGCTTTCCAGTTATACCCACTGAACGTAGTTTTCCTAATAATGCTGTATGCCAAACGCGGTCAAAAGCCTTACTGATATCAAAAAACAGAAAAAGGACTTCTTTCCCATCGTCTAAGGCTTTTAACAGGTCAAAGTAGATGTCGAGGAGTTGGAAAACCGTAGATTTACCCGGCTGAAAGCCGTACTGGTATGGGGATATAGCGTTTTGCATGAAATTGTAAATCTCTTTAAACACAACTCGCTCGAATACCTTGCTTAGACAGCTTAGTAGAGAAATTGGACGATAATTGGAAACACGTGACGGGTCACCAGACTTGAAAATTGGTGTCACGTTGGCTACTTTCCATTCGGTTGGATATACACTGCACTTTAAGGAGTTGTTAAAAAACTGAGCCAAAACTGGAGATAAAATGTCTCTGGCTTCATACAAGACTTTCGGGCTGATCCCATCTAGGCCGACCGCTTTACTAGTATCTAACAATTCTAGTTGGAACAAAACATCACTTGGATTAATCGTTATTTCAAATAGAAGTGGACCAGGATGGTCTGGTAAGGCAGAAATAGCAGAGATGTCAGTCTCGTCAACAGTACATATAGATGCAAAGTAATCGTTCATTAAATTTGCTTTAGTCAGTGTGTCGTGAATGTATGTATTATCATCAGACAACAATGGGGGGATTTGACTAAAGTTAGAATTTGAATTTTTTAGAAACCCTTTACACAGTTTCCACCAGAACTTATTACCCATATTCCCATCCGTAATTTGCTTTGTGATTTTTTCATCATGATTATATTTAGTCTTTCTAATTAGAGAGTTGACGTAATTACGTTGGCGTTTATATGCCTGTATATTATAATCTGTTCTGTGTCTCCTTGAACGTTTAAACAGTTTGTCGCGACATTTTATTTCGACTTTAATGCCATTAGTCATCCAGCATTTGTCCCTCGGATTTATTCGGACAGTATTGTGTGGTATAGCTTCATAAGATGCCTCCATGATAGCATTGCAAATGAAATAACACGCATCATTAATATTGTGATCAGACGATCTCATAACAGTGTTCCAGTCTACATTTATAAGTTTGCCCCGTAGAAGATCCCAATCAGCTGTTTTGTAATTCCAAACAACTCGATTGTACTTCGGAATTTTCGGTATCACTGACTGCAAGACAGCATAAACTGGACAGTGATCACTGCAAAAGTTTGCCATTATACCGAATTCAGATATTAAAGATCGCTGGCTACATATTATTGGATCTAGTAGGGTATTTGACGAAGGCCGGGTCGGCTCATTCAATAACTGAGTCATGCCAAATGATGCGATAATATTTTTTAAATAATGGTTAGTGGGATTTAACAGGTCCTCATTTAAATCACCAGATATTAAGATGTTATGTTTCTTGTTGAGATCAATTGCGTTTGCGATATTATCCTGCAACTGATTCCACATTTCCACCTGAGTTCGTGGTTGGCGGTAAATAATACAAATAAGTGACGTAGGTTTGTCAAATATCTCAACCCATATCATTTCGAGTGAGCTGTGCTCAAGCTTGGGACGGCGAGAAAAAGACAGTCTTTTTGATACATAAACACAAACACCGCCCCAGGCTTGATCGCGGTCACGACGTATAGGTTCGTGGAAACCATGTAAGCAAATATAACTATTCGGGATATTTGCAGTGAGATGACTTTCAACATATTCAAGAACCAGTCTGAACAAGTACTCACTAGTGTAGTCAGGAGGTTTGTCTGTGTTCTTCATTTCTTCGTGGTGTGTTGCAGGCAGGGTCTGTTGATGACTTCCATGACTCATCCGTGTTGCACTACCCTCAGATGTAGGCAGAGGAGTTGTGGATGGGCCTTACAAAGTTATAAAATTTCTGATTATAAAGCCTTAGAGTTTACTATTTAAATGAGACTTATATATAAGAAATATATAACCGTCATATTGACACGTTTCAATCTGTAGGTATAGAAGTGGGATATCCAGCATTTCTTGTTTTGATAACAATATGTTAATATTCATTTCTTTTAATTTATGCAACACCAATTTTCCCTACAAAATAGTTAATTTAGACCATTATCACAATTTTTTTCCAGATAGATATTCATTTTAAGAATAGTGAATAGAGATAAGAGCTTGACGAATTATTGAAGTTGAATTAATGATCTTAGGTAAATATTTAATAACGACGAGTTGTTTTGTCAAATACTTACGCGGTTTACAGGTGTAGCTATACGACAAAAAATTTGATATCACACGTGGAAATTCGGCACAGGTCACAATTGGTTCACCACCACCTATTGCTGTAATGTTGCATGCACTGGTTTGATTACATACCGTGGCAATAGTGCTTGTGAAAACTTTTTCATACCGATGTTTTTTGCTGCAGTTGGCGATGATACTGACGGGATCTGTTGAATTTCTGGGACATCCTAACTGTCTGTAGGCAGAATATATCCCAGTTAATTCAAATATAGCTCCCTTCTCACACACTACTTCTCTTCTTTCGGATAAGCAATTGTGAACCCATCTGTCTGAAAATACAAATCAGTCCTCTACTTAAAACTTCTGTTCTGGGCTTCAGTTGACGATAAGACATCCTAAGTCTCCGCATGAAGAATGTACAACAGTTAATTCAAATATCGCTCGCTTCAGACGCACTACGTTTCTTTATTCGGATTGACAATTATGAATCAATTTTTCAGTTTAAAATTCATTTTTCCGACGAAGTTTTCTTGTGACATGAATCAGTGACAATAGCGTACATGGACATTTTTATTGATAATTAATTTAATTATTGGGACGTGTGTGATGTCAAAGAATAAATTTGAATGAAAGTGAATGTGTGAAATACATAGGATTCAAAATACAAATGTGTTAATTCTATGCAAATGACCTTCAAAAGTCAAATTGGGTGTTGGGTGATGACGCAATTTAGACCGACTTATGTTGTTTCATTTCCGGTTGATGACCTTTACTTGACATATTTTGATTAGGAACGGTGTACGAATATTACTGATAATAAACCAAACGTTAATATAGAAAAAATATTTTATGATAATTGTTTCTCTTTTTATGTGTCTCACTATTGTAAAGAAAAAAATGTAATAATATGTTCAACTCGCTAGCCAGATTGGGTTAGTTGTCCATTACACAAAGGCCTTCGATACTCAATAATAGAATAATAGATTGTATTTCCTAACTTTGTAAAACTCAGTCCATTGAGAATCTGTTGTTAATAACTCACCTTGACAGTGTGCTATCCACAAAAACATGCAGAGAAAAACCCAATCGTGTAGTCGTTTGAACATAATGTTTAACTTCTCAGATACATGTTGGCCTAAACGTTTAAACTGCGTCTAAAGCAGATTTCAATATATGAAATATTTATAAACCCTTCCGCTCTTGTAATCTTGTAAGCATGTAGGACTATAGGCATTCAATACATTTTAGGTATTATGCAGAGTTGTAAACATCCGTTTTCATAAACTTCGCTATGTTGGTAAACAGAAACTGAATTCAATAGCTAACAAATAGACAACTCTTATCCTTCCAGAAAAATCCTCCGTTTTTCTGTTTTAACTGATCTCCACACAGTGGCCTGTTTGGTGGCTCTACCATATCTTTTCACAAGCACAACAAAAAAGACAACTTACTCACACAGGCACCTTATGGATATGAGTGATGCCAGCACCACTGCCGAGGAAGTACGAGATTCTACTGTTCGGAGATGTGACCAATCCAACAAAAGTTCTTGTATATACTTACAAAACTCAAGTCATCGCATGTTTATCTGCAACGAAGGCATTGTATGCAGTGATAAGCCTGCATTACATTTTGAATGTGGAGTATTCACATCATGTTGCTGTATTATTTGACTTATTTGAAAATATGTGCTTTGGGTTGAAAACAACAAAACACTACACAAAAGTTAGAGAGCTTCCTCAAAAGTTATCTTTGGACAGCCTTTAACTTTTTGGACTAACAGTAATGTTAGACTGTCCTATCTTAGTGGAAATACTTTTTATATCAACCTATTCCAAAATGAAAAAACACGTTCTCATACGAGAGGCTTTATCCTTTCGGACTAAAATTCAATTGTGCTATCCACATTAAAACGTAGACTTTTTTTTTAAACTATGCCAAAAAGTTTTTCATGTAAACTGAGATAATGTGTTTCTGAGTTATTTAATCATTTTAATTGAATGTTTTTATATCTCAACTGTAAATAGACAAGGAATGGCAGACTATTTACAAATTATTCTTGGTCGGTGACTGTCACGGCTGACCAAGAGTTTTTTTGACCAAGTTTTTCTTGGTCGCTTTGACCAAGCGGGAATCAAACCCACGACCCTTAGAGTTAGGCATCGAATCGCCAGCAGTAAATGCCGGCCACCTAGACCTCTCAGCCATCCGGCCTTCGATTCCCGGACGAGTTTCAACGCGCAAAATGTTCTGAGCTAGGAAATTAAGAAAATGTTATGCCAAAATAACAAAAATACTGTTAATGTTTATTTTCTCAAAGATACAAAACTTATTTTTAAAAATGAACCCGCTTACATTTCACTGCCGGAAAGATTTGCAACAAAGACACATTGATGTTAAATTGAATTCAACAACAAAAACGTGATAAGATTCAGAGTTGGATTGGTTGGTGTTATAAACTGTCCTCAAGGCTATTCCACTCATTCCACTATCAAGTCGATAACATAAACAGTACTTTGCTCTGTTCAAAATTGTTTTGTCCCTCTAGTGGAAACCTTGCAGACTGTCTGTTGCTTAGAATACGTAGTGGGGCCTCTTTGAATAAGGGCGACACATTATACGGAGCAACGCATTATATAGAGCGACATATCATATGGAGCGTTACATTATATGTATCAGCACATTTTATGGAACGACATAATATATGGAGCGACACATTATACGGAGCGACATATTATATGTATCAGCACATTTTATGGAGCGACACATTATATGGAGGGACACATTATATGGAGCGACATACTCTATGGAGCGTAACATTTTATGGAGCGACATATCATATGGAGCGACACACTATATGGAGCGGCACAGTATATGGAGCGACATATTATATGGAGCGGCACAGTAGATAGATCAGCACATTATATGGAGCGAGACTTTATATGGAGCGACACACTATATGGAGCGGCACAGTATATGGAGCGGCACAGTTTATGGATCGACATATTATATGGAGCGGCACCGTATATGGATCAGCACATTATATGAAGTGGCACATTATATGGTGCCACACATATAGTATAGAGCGACGCATTATATAGAGCGACACGTCACATCATATGGAGCGACATATTATAAGGAGCAACATTTTATATGGAGCGACACATTATACATAGGTTATTGGTTTACACATGTTATTGACCCATAACAGACAAGAGTTAAAAGTCGCATTACGTACGCGACACATTATATGGAGCGGCACAGTGTATGGAGTGGCACAGTATATGGAGCGGCACATTATATGGAGCGACACATATAGTATAGAGCGACGCATTATATAGAGCGAATGACACCATATGGAGAGACATACTATATGGAGCGACACATTATATGGAGCGACACATTATATATAGGTCATTGGTTCACACATATTATTAACCCATACCACACAAGAGTGAAAAGTCGTGTTACATCATAGGCAGGGCTGGCCGCGCCCAAAATGTCAGCCTGCAGTGGTCGTATGAAGGTCTATATCTGTAACACTCGGGTTATTTTATAAAATAGAGAAACGATATTAAGTCGATGCCATATTTAGGTATATTTAACGGTAACATTTCAAGGGATATAGGGGTTATTTCAGCCGGGAGTATCGCTTTACAAAAAAAGGAGCGATTCATTAAGATTGACTTAACAGTTCTGATTACCTACTTTTTCTTGAACGGCTTATGTGAATAATATAAACCTTTAAATTTTGATGTTCAAATTAACAGTTCTTTGATTGAAGTTATTTTTATATGTAAACTATACAAATACACAACAGGATGAAAAGACTTAAAGGGATGCCGGCGTATCGATCGTTACCAAATTCCAACATTCCTGATTTGTATGGGTCGTGGAACAATCAAATATTTGATGTTTGGGAATGGAGATTTGTTAGAGTTATTTGATGGTGATCAATTTGATCAGATGTCCAGTGCTGACGAATCATTCTGTCAACCTTTTGTCTTTTTACTTTGCTCTGATCTGTCAAAATCCCATCACGAGGCATAAAACAAATACATGGCATTGCATAATTTTCCGTCGATACCATGCAGACTCAGTGGAGTGAAATGATTCTTTATAGTAAAACAAACAAACATGTGGATGTATCATTCCTATTTTTCTAAAATAATATAGCTATAAGTTTGCACAATTACAACAGAATGTAAGTTTTCATAAATATGACCTACGAAAAAGTTGAGTTTCGCCAAAATCGAAAGTTGCAGGATAATTGTAAAATCGTAAATGATTGGGTGGATGTTATTGTTACAGGAGGAGTTAACTCGAACCGTGATCACTCTTTCCACCAGGGGGCGTAGCTATATATTCTGGTTACAGCGGCTAGGTCCACCAAATGTTGTGATGTGGAGTAGCCAGGAATGAAACTCGCGGTAAGCAAGGATGACAGGAGTGAGTATCACACAAGCGTATGACGACCTGATGCCGAACCCAATAGACTAAGTCCATAAGATGTATCGCACCAGCAACATTTAAAGCGATGGGACAGATACGTGTTATAGTGTAGCACAAAACAATTATATTGTATTTTAAAACCCACAAGGTCACATCAATACATACTATTAAAACATCAGTTTGTAACATTTACTTTGATTCTGACCAGGAGAACTTTGCACATTGTTATGGTATGACACAAAGGTCCTTGTATAAATAGCGTTTGGGGTGCATTGTAGTCTGAACAAAAAAAAAAGGATTTATAATACTTAAATACTTGAAAGATATGTAATAGAGAAACATAATTCAATTCAAGACCTCCTTATTCTACTTAAAACAGTTGCCAAAAAGCATTATGAAAGAGAATGAACAACTCTTGATATCGATTATACATTCTGATCACAGTATTGTTTTGTGTATAACGGAAAACAACTCCTTAAGCACGATGAAAATTGCACAGAATACCGTTTTGTTTTGCCGGTATGATTTAAAAGAAAATGAAACACGTGAAACCGTAATCTTAAGATGCTTAAAACAAGTGCAGTAATTCATCTGGTTTAGCACTTAATATATCAATAAGTCCAAAAAACAAATGAGCTGTATAATATATTTGGCTTCGGTTCCCGTTCACATTCAGGATAGTGTTATACAAGGATCCATACTCTCGCCGTATCATTTTATTCTGGATATAAAAATTGCAGCACTGAAAATTTGTAATAGCGACGAAATAAAAAAAAAAACCGAAATCAGGGTAAGGACGTAAAACGTTGATGACACAACATGGTTTGTTAGAGAGTGATGGTTTCTTGAAAAAGTATATTGAATATCTTTAAACAATTTGAAACATTCTCAGGACCAAAATTGAGCATTGAAAAGTCATGTCTTAAATATGCCAAATTGAGTCCACATCACACAAGGATATATGTTATAATATATATAATATATATTAAAAGGCAAAATGTAATAATTAAATTGCGTCGGGTATAAATACGACATTAAACTTTATCTGTAAGTTATATAAAACAATGTTGGAGGCTTTATGTTTTATTTTCGACTAAACTGAACACCAGCCTACCACAGTGTTAAATAGAATATACAATTAATTACGATGTTACGGCATGAAAGATAGATATTTAAACAAACAAGTACTGATATCTTCAAGAGCAAATAGCATTCTAAATTGAAGCAAAATTTAACTGCTTTAAAAACCGTTGCCAGAAAGGAGCTTAAAACTCAAAATTGAAAATAAAAATTATAACTTCTCGAAAAAAATGAAAAATAAATAAATGAATAAAAATTACCAAACTGCTTTAAACTCGAACTTGATAATAGGCAACATGTCATAAGTATGATGTATATTAAATTTTAGCTTATTTTTTCAAGCGTTGGGAAAACGTGTGGAAAACTTATATTTATTCCAAAATCGAAATGGCCCTTTAACGTAGCAAAACTTGAAAATCAAACTCGATGACACCTTAACATAAATTGTCTATATTTCAAACCTTATTTTCTGATATTTTCACTAAATTATTCAACAACAACAATCGATGGGAAACAAGAGTAATGTTCCACCAATATTTCACCCAAGTGCCCGGGCTTCACCTAAAACATCAATTGTAAAACCGTTCATATGTTGCAGTTTATCCACAAGGTAAAGGCCTCGATGTACCTTAGTTTGAAGAACACCTTGGCAAAAATGAAGCTTTATTATACAATAAAGGAAACCAAATCTAATTTTTAAAATACTTTTTGTTTATGATTTCATAAACACATGACTTCACCTTTATATGGCCTGTGCTTTCGACTGTCAGCCTTCCCCTCTTACAGTCACTGGTTGCTTTTTCCATGAGAAGATCTGGTCAACATAGGTGACAACAATTTTGTTCTGTCTATACCGGTACTTGTTTTATCATAATGTCATAAATTTCAATTTCCAGAATAACGATGAAAGAAAACTTTTGTTTGATGCCACCAAGCACCACTCAAGCCGTTTACTAAAAATGTAGGGGTTAATTTATTTTCTGTTTTCACTTTATTATAATAATAATCTTTGTTTACTTCGTAACCTATTCAACCAAACTTAACAGAAGACTCCAAACCAGCTTTTAGACTTGATTCCATTTTTTTGAAGTAACTTTCCCGTGCGGTAAAGTGTGCTGTCATCAGTGTACATATATTTTAGCCCTCCTTTTTCCTTTAAATTATTATATCTATCCATATAAAGTTTAAAACATAAAGGGCCAATAATGAACCCTTGTGGTACACAAATTTTGCTTTAGTTTGGAACAGTCCATATATCAGTGTAGTTCTTTAACACGTTAGGAATGCTGTTGATATAATTGATATATAATTGATTCAAAACAGCAGGGAAATGTGGTTAATTTAGAAGGATCGCACAAAATCATGGCTTTTATACTCAAGTTCACCTTTTTAATATATGGTCTTTGCATTGGACTGTCATCCCTTCCCTCTAACTCGTCAACGGGGATCTGTCAGTTGATTGGCTATGTGCCTTCTCTTTGGTAAGAACTCTGACGGGCCTCACAACACTCGACACTCCTGTCTCACTTTCTGCACAGCAAACAAGCGTATATTTTCACTACTGTCATTCGCTAATTACCGGGACAAAAAAAATGGTAAAAGAAAAGAAAGTGACTCTCTTTTTGATGATGTTCATCGATTGGTTTGCTATTCCGTATCAAATAACTGATGGTTTATATAGTCATATAATGAAATATTATTACGCCATACATTTTAAACAACATACCGTGAGCTATTTACTGATGTTGTGGAGATGTAAATGTTGGGATGCCCTGGATCATACTAACTGAATAAGATTCGATTCCTTTTTTGCTCCGTCACTAGTCGTTTGAAGTCACATATTTTTCTTCTGCAATAAAACATACTTACACATACATCAGTACAGATTGAGCTAATTACATTTAAAGTCATTAAATGGACCAGTTCTAACTGTATACCTGTTACTTTGACAGTGGAAAAGGTTTGCTATCGAAAAATTGATTACATACTTAAGTATACTATTAAAAAAGTTTTTTTTCAGTCCGAGGTGCATTCTCAAGTCTGTCTATTATGTCCAAAGCCTGTTTCACTTTGATTGTTAAGACTTGGGAGGCATCACTAAATGTCTGCAAATACTGAAGCCAAACCAAAACACAACTACTAAAGCGAGGCTTTTGCATTACATTAATTAACTTATATTTGAATAAAGTCGTTTAAATTGATCGAGAAGGCAAAAGCGATCTTATTCTAGGTCTGTCAAAATATCAACAAAATTGGTTGCAGTGAGATATTTTGGAAAATTGCAAACAAATTGCTTCAGCCAATCAGAGGACCTTTTAGGATAGATTGTTCAGAGGGAATGTATTAGACTTCCTCTGCAGGTATGAAATTTTGTACATGTCTCAGCCAAGGATTGCGATAAGAGAGAACAAATCATTTTGGGGAAAACAGAAGTAAAGCAAAATCCTGTATGAGCCACCATTTGCACAAAGAACCAAGTAAAAGTAGCCGTGTTAACGTATAAGTATTTACATTCGGTATAACCAAACTTTAAAGACCTAAAGTAACTCACACTTTCAAAACGTAACCACTGGCTATGCATTAAGTGTTGTCACAAAGTAAATAGACCATCTATGGATTTTGGACACAATTCAGATATATTGTTGGTCAGGGTGGATCTTTTGCAAAATTATTTTGAAATTTAAAATAATCAAATTGAATAATACAGAGTAGAATATAGTATTTTAGAGTAAGGTTTACACACAAAAAAACTCAACAGAAATTCTGTACTATACCTGCTATGCTGTCATGAAGTATCCAGGTTCTTGGATCTTTGTCGAAGTCCAGCCAATCTGTACAAGCCGACAAAATCGCTCGATATAACGCCTACGCAACTTTAAATATTATTATTTACTGACAAAAAACATTTGTCTATGTTTACTTTTTTATTTGCTTGTACATGTTGTACGGTTATTTTTTTATATCCATTTTGATTTTAAAAATTATAGCCAGATTCGATTTTAAAGGTTGGTTTAAAGTAATATTATTTTGCCCTTGCTAGAGAACTACTTGTTAAAGTTTCTGACATGTTTAGTATGTAGACTGCATGTTGGTTTTGGTTACCTGTTGCTGTTGTTTGTATGCTTTGATATAGTTAATGTGCGTGTATCACTGTTTGTGTAATATGTCAAGACTCTAGCATTGCCATCCAGTGGCTTTCTACATTACCGAAATCGGGAAGTAGTGTGGTAGGCGTGTCAGAAAGTTTTTCCCCACAATCAACAGTAAGATCAGCAGCACCTTCAAGAAGCAAAACAGAAAAGATAATCTTGACAAACGAAAGACGAAGTAATAATGCTGCTAATGTTACAACTTACGGAATGACAGTGTTCTATTTTAAATAATTCAGTTGATTCCTTTTATGACCGTTTCCGTCATATTATGGTGTTAGTCTTTCTTCGTCTGATTTTCTTTAGTTCTCGATTCGTTTTGTTGGCTTATTTTTGCTCAACAAACTGTGCCCTATTAACTGGCTACTTCTATAAGTTCAATTTAATCGCCACCATTATTTAATAGGTAAATGCACCCAAAATATTAAGTGAATTTTAACCGCATAATATTTAATATGTAGTGAAGATAGTTAAAGAAAGTAAATTAAAACCTACGTGACTGAATGTCCCACCACGTGGTTGTGTTCTTCGTACAGCCAGGTTCGGAATACGTGAAGTCATATTCCAGGATGAGATATAACAAATCCTGAAGGACTGCTTCGTTGGAGTAGGTGTTCACGAGGCTGAAATCCGTGATATATTTAACACTAGAAATATTGTATCTTTGAGATGCTAAAATGGAGTAAGAGTAATCATCATGTGAACACCCTTGATAGCGTACTGGGGCAGAAACGCCTTTCGTGTTTAGACTAAACGATGCACTTGTCACAGTGCACACGAATCGCCCAGGTTGCTGTGACGAATCCGGGAAATCTCCAAGAGCGACCCGATCAACGTTTGCAAGATGAACACTATCTCGGATCTTGTAGATACTGGAATCTAAAATGGATTGATAACAAAGATTTAAAACTAGGAATTTTTTCCTTTCGGTGTCATGATATTCAGGCTTATTAAAAGGGCGACGGTATCATAGCGATTTCAAAGTGGTAAAATATTGCCGTGATATATTGTCACTTAGAGATATTCTTCCCTCAAATGAATTCACCTATCAGCTCATATAGAAAAAAAATTCGTAGTTAAAAGCGACGGAAGTGGTGTCTAGAACGCTTCAGTTCCACTGATCAGTTTCGTACAAAACACAAGTAGCGTAAACTGGAGAAAGTCAAATTTATTTTTATCTATATATTTCGATACTTTATTTTGCCATTCTTACTAGCTCTATAGTTTTTGTTTAAGCCTGTGATAAGCTTTCTTATTTAGTCTTTTTCACCTTTAATCTGGGCCTCATAAATCTTTGGGTGATTGGGTAGCTGTTGGCCTGAAAATTTGACCCTTTGAAAAATCAAATCAAAAATTCAATTGAAAGGTAATTTTTTTAATAGCACTGATTTGTCTAGATGTATCTTGTTGGAACCGGTTATTCACGGATGTAAATACTGTGTTTAAACAATAGAGACAATGAGTAAGTTAGTTGCCGTCTTTAGTTGTGTTGTTCAGAGATATCGCTTGAACAACTCTATCTTTGGTGCTAACTTTAATCAGAAGCACATTGATTTCTTGTACAGCAATGGGTAGCGACACGACTTCTATAACAAATAGTGTGACTTTACTGTAAGCTTTAAGCCCGCTCCAGCAGTAAGGCATCATGTTGAATATACACTTTGCGTTGAATGCATGATTATGTAGCGATGCCAGCCACAAAAAACCCTGCCTTGCCGATCCTCAGAAAAGTCACAGAAATCACACACCATGTTCTATAGCAGGAATCGACAGAAACAAGAAGCACAGGTAAATAAACCGACACAAACTCAATTCCCAGCATCAGATTCAACCATATTTGCAGGGTTCTTGAGCTCGTGAGTCGGTTGGTTACCCGTCGTATAGACAAAAAGTTTATGCGAGTTGGACACTTGTACTGGTTTGTAAGGATTAAAATATAATATCTATACTTTTATTTGATACAGGGGCGGCGAAATCAAATCAAG
>JARFOD010139526.1:0-13203 GCA_031763545.1 Mopalia muscosa
GTGACTGTGTCCATGTCAGGTTAAAGCTTTGTTAACAAACCTTGTTGGAGTTTGATTTAACTCTTGTTGGAGGTTTTCTGGGTGCTGAAATATGTATACTAACAGTCTTCTGTGTGTTTGGTTACAAAAGAACGAGTGTGTGAAGTGCTGCGTTTTCCAGTTCAGAAATGGACCACAGGACCTTATTCAGTCATATATCGTCCACCCCAAACAAAAGATTACACAAGATGGCAATCGAAAGTGACACATTATAAGTACAGATGAGTCGTAGATCAGTGAGACGCAAACAAACAAAGACTTCATAAATATTTCCCAGATATTCAAATTATGTTTATAAGTTTTAATCAAGCTTGATGTTTGCTAGTATTCTAGTACTCATAAACCCAATGCACACTATTTCCAGTAGAATACTCATTTTCAGCCTAAATGTATGTTTTTATGTGTGAACTCCTGACACGATAGCCAATTAAAATAAAATCAAACGCATTTGTCAAAAAAAATAAATAAAAATTTGGCAGTATACATCCAACCCAGATCAGCCGATGATTAGCATAGAGATACAATATAAGTTTAGATCCAAGTACTGTCATTAATTTTTATATACATGCATAGTAAGTACATGTAGATGTCATGTGTTTAGGCCCATTTATCTTTTCCATTCCTCCAAATAAGATGAAGTAAAGCCCACCAGCTATTCCAGTTTAAAAAAATACAGAAATTTTTTGTTATTTTTACCTCCTCAAGAGATTGTAAATGTAAATGTTGTTACCGGTTTGTCCGAGTGTGAGACATGGCCCTTTTAGCCGTTCTCACCGCCCTGTATGAAGCAAATGGTAGCTGTCTAGCTGACATAGTTGATCGTAGCTCAGTGTTGATTATTCACTTCGGTGACTGCTCTATGTTCCGACATCACTATGTTCTGACACATTCATCAATGTGTATGTGTTCTAGTATAATTTATAGCCTATTTTTCTAAATTCATTCTTTTTTATTGATTCGGGGGATTGGACTTAGGGTTAGTTACCCTTTTACTGATAGTATTTTTTAGTTTTAGTTCTGTTTTATTCATAAATCTTTTACACTCAAATATCGTTTTGAGAGTGACGGACCAATTCTACAACGGCTCCGGACTTGATTAACACGCCAGATTTTTCTAATGCGCGAAGGTTAATACACCCATGTCTTAACCTTGGCTCGCGAAGATGAGGCTTGGATATTGGTTGACTTGCTCAAGAAATGATGTCACGATGCAAAAGAATAATGTGACGTTAGAGAACAGGTGAATGTCGCATGATTTTTGTGTATTTGATTGTGCAAAAAAAATACCTGGAACGTGCAAGGTTAAAGCGATACTCCCGGCTTTTGGGCGTGGCCAGCTCTGTCCTGACGTACGCAACTTACACTCTTTTGTGTTACGGGTTAATAACATGTGTGAACTAATTACGTGTATAGGTGAAATGTCAAAGGTTTAAACAGTCGACTTTACAGGTCTCGTGACGAAGGCGCCTATTTTGAAAAGAAAGATATTTGATTGGTTAATATTTGTGGAGTTCTTCTGCTTAATGATAAAAGTACCTAGACATGGCCGCGTAGATAAATTTGACTATATATTGTGCATTACCCATTGTTTAAGATTCCAGTATAAAATTGATATAGCACGATTAGAAATTTATAGAGCATAATTGAACACAAGAAATGATGCCAGTTTTACTGATGTGCATTTTATTGCAGCTGGAAGTATGTCTTTAACATAATCATCAATTTTTTTCGAGAAAAAGCAACGGAAATTCGGATGACGAGTTTTTAAAGGGATCCTTCCATGCATGAACAAATAGGATGAGCTTATCCTTTAATTGACGGTACAACTACACACATTTTGCTTTGTCTGTGAAATCGGAAATTCCACGTCGCGTGACGTTGATTGGCTAGATTTGTCATGATGGCTGAATGTCACACTTATCGATTGGACAAGATTTAGTGGATTATATGCCCATAGACAATGGAAGAAGATACCTAATAGCTAGATTCTTGTGAACATAGGTTTGATGACGTTTTTTTCTTTCGATATTGTTTTATGAAAGTTTGGTGTATTTCAATGTTCGGACCGATTGTAGAAGGATATAAGGCACCATGGTCACAAACTCAAACTATTATTATGTTGGACTAGAAGTTTGGCCCAATTGTGGAAAAGAGTTTCACATTAGGACACACCTTATCTAGAAAAGTTGGTGGGGACCGAAATGGAACTTTAAAGTACCAGTTAGCATCAGTGTGTAAAACAAGATATCGATTGGTGGATCTGTACAGACGAGTCAATTCATTTAACAAGTAAATGCAAAAGAACCAAAACCAACATATAGACAATTTTCCCTCAAAGAGCGCAAACACATGTTGTTGTTTACAAAGTGTCCAGAAATTGTATAATTAAAGTATTCTAAAGTCCAGCGCGTTGAAAGTATCAAAGCGCGTTGAAAGCTGCCTTCTGAAATATCTGTTATTATAAAATGTGACCTTTTGAGGTAAAAATGTCTATACTTTGGTTTCGGTCCTGTTGCATTTACTTATTAAATGTTGAGACTCGCCTGTACAGATCAATAAACACTTTTTAATATTTTTTCCTTACAATATTAAATATAAGCGCGTACATGTATAAAATATTTTGAAAAACACTAGGTTTAGTTCTATGTCTAATTGTCTATACACCCAGCCGAGGATTGAGTCATAATTTAACCAAAATCAAAACTTTACTAGCTATTCAAATTTAAAAATGTTATTGATCTCATATTGGCACGCCATCGTATAAGAAAGATAACCTGAACTCTAATGTCTAGTCCAAATTTAACAAAATTAAACCCGACAAAGTGGTATCGGTATGTTTATCTTCTGTTATAGACATTGTGAGTGATGCATTGATGTCTTCCAAAGCCTGCATAGGGCTGGTTCTCAAGACGCTATGATACACATTTGGTTACTTGTTTTAACGTATTTTCTGAGCTTAGAATAAGAGCGAGTGACTGAGCGGTCTAGGTGGCCGGCATTTACTGCTGGCAATTCAATGCCTCACTGAGGGTCGTCACATTTGATGACCGAACGTGTTTCAACCTGTAAAATTTTCTAAACTATAGCATCTGTTAAAACTAGAAGTGTTATCCTCAAATAAGGACAATATTGCAGAATGCACTCTCCATTATATAACGGCTTCGGACTGTTCCTGCTTGATGTGACGGTTTATCAGCCGTCTGTGTGGTAATGCTGTTCAGCATATCTGAGGGATTGTTGTGATTTATGACTCCAGCCGTCGCTGCTGCTTGAAATATTTATGTATTCTTTAAATTTCAACGTCAAATTTATTGCAAAATATGAGTTCAGTGTCCTCTTCTACACCGTCCGCACCGCGTAACCGTCATGCATAGAATTAATTAACTCAACACTTTTTGACTTAATTTTACTTTCATGGATTTTTGAAGATTTTGATTTGGCAAATCTTTCGAAATTTCATTTCCACACTTGATTGTGAACTAAATTTTGGCGAGGTAGGTCCACAAATAACGTTTAGAATGGGCAGGTAGGTTCGTGATTAACGTTTACAATATTACAGGCCCTTTGGCCACTTTACAAGTCTAATGCCAGTTTGGAAGAGAGAAAAATGACACAACAGATAAAAGCATGTTCCTTTAGGTCTGAAAGTAACAGAAAGCTCCCTCTCACCTAGCACAATGGATAGGGCTAATTCCGTCTTAGCCCATGGGGAAGGGTGGAAATTGATTCGTCCTTAACGCCGGCCTCTTAAAACATATATCAGAAAAGAAATATTGCAAGTAACTTAGTCATTTTTTTCAGTGTATCTAAAAAATGAAATAAAGAGAGGCCGGCGATAGCGGCATAGCAATTTCACCATGGGTATACATTGTGATACCTCTTAACATCTGTTCTCACCCGCATGACAAAAAAATTAAGAGAAAAAATTCACTGCTTCACATTATTTATTACAAGTAAACAACACATTGGTTTTTTCAAATACATCAACACACATAAATTTGAATGTACCGATTAAAGTGGATACTTTGTAGCTTACGTACTATAATTTAAATTTATAACTGAATTAAATAATTTAAATAACTTTCATTAACACTGATGCAACCTTATTTTTCAAAATAATCCTGATTGAAAACAAGTTTTATCAAAATAATAAAAAAAAGTTATTTGAATACATACACACATATAATCAGAACTATTTAAGATTAGATTGAAAACATAAATTTTACCTACATAAAATTATGGGAGTAAGAATTTACAGCTTTTCTTTACAAACAGACAAAACATTTTATCAAACTTAATTTGTGCATTACGAATTAAAACAATTTTATTTAGTTAAATATCACAGTCGTTTAAATTTAGTGTAAAGAATTTCTAGGCAGCTGTTTTGGCCGGTTTTAGGTTAAAACCGCCACCAGTAAATCGTGACGCGTCAGATCTCTGAGGCTGAATCAACGGAGCACCAGTCTGGGCGATGGCTCTCTCTCGTTCTCTGGGAAAATACATTAATACAATTTATTAGATAATTAACACAAGTTTAATCTCTGGAACATTTTGCAGAATTCCCTAATTTTTTTAATCAAGTCTGGGGTAAGCTGGAGACCAAAGAATTGAAATGATTTACTTCACTAGGGCACTTTGTAAATAGAGAACTTTACTGAGACACAGCAAGCCCTCTGACCACTGAAAAGGCAGCAAATGCTAGCTTAGAAAAGTAAGCAGCCGCTAACACAAGAATCGTTGATAGCCGATTAAACAAGAGATTTGGCATGGCGTGACGTTATCTAAAAGCAGAATGTTTCCATAGCACTTTAAGCAACCGACCCCTGTAGGGGAAATTACTCAAACTATTATCCGTGTGAAATTAACAAAACCTGTGAGGGAGCGGGTGGGCCATGGCCCTGCAGACTACTCGCTCGGCTTCCTTGGTCGATCATAAGAGGCGAGAAAACAGGAAGCAGATTTGTTTGTGATGTTCTATATTTGTGTCGTCGTCATATAAGTGAAATACCCTTGAGTTTGACGTTAAACACCAATCAAACAAACAATTAACATAAAATACTATTAAAAGTCAGAAGTAATTTCATTTATTATCTATATGTAGATGAAATTCCAGGATTTCGTCCAATCATAAACCTGATATTCCACTGTCATTTAAAAACACTCCTATTTCTACATTTTGTTTTTACAGTCCATATCAATCTACATCAAACACCTTTGTTTATATTATAACATATAAACATGTCATTTTCTCACGCAACAAAATGGTTGTATCATTTGTTATCATGTTTAGAAAAACGTCATTCATTTATTTGACATCACATTTTGAATAACTTCATGATATTCCGAACTCACCAGGTTTGAAATTGTCAAAGGAAATATGGAAAACAATCTCACAAGCCTTAAATGCAGTTGTCATGGCAACGCAGCACAATACAATACAATACAATACATGTACATTTAACACTGGACATCATAGTCACTGTGTGTGCTGTAAACAGAATTTTACTGTTTTCTCAGATGTTTTTTAGTTTGATTGGGGTTAAAAGTCATACACAAGACTATTCCACTTATATAATGTCTGACTGTCCATTCACATTGTTCTTTGCTTAAATTTGGTGGAAAACCAAGAGGAAACCTAGTTTAAAGCACCTTCGCGATTACTGGACTGGAGCCACATTGTGTAACTCAAACTCACTAAAATACCTGAGGTCGACAGACAAACTGGAACCCTTGAGGGGTTTTCTCAAATAGAACTAATTATAATTATGTGACTTACTTCTGAGATTGTTCTTTCTTTTTCTGTAAGAAATACTTTTTCTTCACTTCTTGAAGTTCGAGAGCAATACGCCCAATCTCATATTTATAATCACTAACTTGCGATTCGTACATATTCAATTCTGAAGACATTGCCTGGAAAAAAAAAAAAAAGAAACAAGAGGTGAGTCCCATAAGAAGAAACAAGCTGAAAAAATCAATACATCCACTGCAACTCCACTTTAATCATGGAAAAAGCTAAATCTCATTATAGAAAATAGAAATTGATTGGAATGGCCCTAATAATACTTTTATCATTATTATTTATTATTATGTTATCATGGAAACCAGAAATTTGATTGGAATGGCCCCATTTTAAATAGAAATGTAGTTTAATGTAAGAACAGACATGCCCACCCTAGAAGAGATTTATGTGCAAAATCACATTTTTCAAGAGTATTTTCTTACCATTTTGTGTATTTTTGTGCTACAGCATAGCACAGTCAAGGTGCCAAAATCTCAAAATAAAAACAGAAATTTCTTGTACTTATTCCTATTTCACTCATATGGAGACGTGTGAGCCCAATGGGTGAAGGAAAACGCCCTCAATGCCGATAGCAACAAACTTAAGACAGGACAATCCCAGGACGCGGAACAAAAACATCACTTTGTATTGCCCCTTGGCTCTGAGAGCAAAACATGAGGAAGCTTCCCCCCAAACATCCGCCTTGTAGAAATATAACAGACATATCTTACTTTCATTTGTTTAGTTTTTTCTTTGAGGGTTTGTTGATAGATTGTAAGTTGTTCAGCCACTTCAGGTCCAGGTTGTCGAGCAAGGATATGTTTAAGCTCAACGTACAACTTTTCTTTCTCTTGTATTAAAAGTTCTTTCTCCACGACTTCTTCTGTCTTTGAGATGAGACGTTTTTGTAGCGTATGTATCTTTTGTATCATCTCGTAAGTACTTGGGTCACTGCCCTGTGAAATGAAATAAAACTTTATTGTACATATTATGTAGTGTATGTATCTTCGACTCATCTAATATGTAGTCCCCTGTGACATACAGTTAGATCGAATTAGATGGATTACTGAACTGATAAACTATAATTATTTTTGACAGGAATTAAAAACATGGCACTGGTTTGTCAAGCTATGGCTGTGAATACCCGGCTTAGATTTTTTGTATGTGTTTCTCAATGTCTTGTTCTCATATGCACTTGACACTCCTGTGTGGTCTGTAGGAAGTGTAAGAATACAATGCTACTGTCCAACCATAAATTCTAATATTCACATTTACTAACCTCCAATTTCCTCCATCTGTGAATATTCATAGGATTTTCTAACTCTTCCTCCAGCGCCTTACAGCGAGTTCTTTCTCGTAAGAGCTCCCTCTGGAGGTGATAAACTTCACGACGGAGATCGTCTACATTCGCCACACTCTTCTGGAGTATCATTTTCTCTCTGCGCAGTTTCTTGATCTCGAGTTTGAGCACACGAATATCCTCCAATCTCTGATTATATTGGATCTCTCCTTTATTCAAAACGGATTGCTGGATCTTGATTTTCTCGTAAAGCAAAGCTAACTCGTCATTTCGTCGTACCAACTGAGTGCCAAGAATGTCACGCTCACTAATCACCTGAAGGAAAGAGAACATTTATGATCAAAATTGTAATAAGTGTATTTAATTAAAACTTTATTTGCTTCTAGCAAAAAAAAATATAACTTTTCTAGAGGGTCTAGTCTGCATTACAACCATTAGTTGATTGATTGCATATATATATATATAATTACAGCTAAGGGTTGAAATGACCAAGTTTCTAGTTAAATTACTGATAAGCTGTGTGTACCTGATCAAGTTCTTTCTTTTGTTTGACTCTTTCTGCATCAGCCTCGGCAATGATCTTTAACAGTTTTCGCTCTTCTGCCTCCTGGGCCTCGATGTAGGCTTTGCTCTCAGAGGCTTGTTGTTTCATCTGTTGCAACTCAGCTTTCAATGTTTCCTTCTCCTTTTCAACTCTCTGATGTTCGAGATGTTCTTTCACCAAGGCTGCTTCTTTTGCCTGTATTTCCTCCTTAAGTTGATCAATTTGATGGTTCATAATCTTCAATTTTCGCTTCATCTCAGTTATCTCATCCTATAAAATATATTAAACATGTTAAAATTTCAGAATCATTAATCTCAAACCTTATCATTTATGAATGAATATTAATTATTATCTATCATTGAATATCCCAAATAAAGAATGAAACATTTTTTTTTTAAATCAAATTATTATATTAGGTTTTTAACAAGAAATACAAAATACAAAATAGTATTATTTTAGTAAAAAAATGTACATTAGGCATTACAAAGACACAAAAAAAGACAGAAATAATTTTTAAAAGTTAACATTCTATTAAAGAATATAACTTCCAAAACGAGGGTTGGAAGTCTTTAAGACTTGAGTTACATGGTAACAGCAGACGTCTCAATAGTCAGCCCTGTCTACTCCCAAATTTTTATGATAACCGCACATGTCCGATTGCCCTTTTGTATTCCTACTTTACACACCTGTGACTCAATCAGATTTTTACTGTAAAGATTCCTATCACTCCTGACAGCCTCATAGAGATTCTGTTGTTGTTTTAATTTGGTCTCAGCCTCCGCTATCTTCTTCTTGTAGTCAAAGATCTGCATCTCCCTAACCTTCACATCTTCCATATGTTGTAATACCTTAGAAAAAATGAAAATGGGGCGAAATAAATACCAGTGGAATACAATATATTGTACACTTTGTAACTCATTATATGTATAAAACATGATGCTATAAAGTATTTTATTTTATTTCAAGTCTGATTGATATTACCTTAATGCATTAGGGTATTTCACTCCAATGGCAAACAGCCACACTTACAAAACCATAAAATGTGTTTTAATCCTTTTGCTCTTTTGGAAAATTTATGTTCCTCCAATGCTAATTACAAACAGTATACCCAATAATACCTATGATGGAAGTATACTGCCCTTAGCCAGAGGAAGAAACATTGATGAATGATGATTACAATTAACTACAAAGCTATTTGGCAGTATTTTTGTTATTTTGGGATAACACTTTGAACAGATTCTAGTTCAGAAAAAATACTGTTAATCTTCACTTTCTAAAAGAAACAAAAAATTATCAAAGCTATTTGGGCAAATAACCCTGATCATGATGTTACTTACTTTTTGCGTGAGATCACTAGCCTCATTGATATATCTATCTCTCTCTTTCTCTAACTGGTAGATAATCTTTCTCTGTTTCTGGGCCTCTTCTTTGTAATTCTGGATTTCTTGTTCCAGATTCTTCTTGGACTGTTCATGAAGTTTGACCAGATGGAGCTGCTTCTGTGTGGCTGCAGCAGCTTTCAACATGTTCTGTAAAACATATACTTTGGTCAATTCTCTGTTTACGATTACTTAAACTAATTAGATTTTTTTAATTTTTTTAATTCGACTGCTGACGATGGAATAATAAAGCCAAAATATTCAGTCAAAATGAGTTTTTCTTTCTTCGGAGTTGCACTACTTGCGTATTTTATTTTTGACATTTTTAAATTTTGTTTAGAATTAAACAGCAACCTACTTTTATTGAGATTGATTGATTAGCATTTTACGCCACATTCAGCATCATTTTACCCACGTTGTGGCATTAACATGTAGTCAAATTATTTTATTCAAAGTTTCCTATGTTATTTCCAATCAGTAGCACCAAGGGCTTTGAACATCAATTGAAACTAATTTAACCGAAAAAAAAACAAAACATAAGTGTTAAAAATTTTCATGTCAAGATATTAAAATTTAATTTGAATGTAAAGCAAATGTAAATTCAAGCAGGGAAGACAAGTGCATAAATTGGACCCAGCATAGATTGATTGATTGATTCAGTTGCTGACTCCATGGATTAACAGATTTATCTATTAATCGGCCCACCTTATTAAGGATGTCTCTCTCCCGGACTAAATCGTCAATTGCTTTCTTGTCTGTTTCAGCTTGTTTTTTCGAGGCTTCAAGCTCTGCAAATTTAAATCAGATAACATACAGCTAAAAACTAAAGTTTATTATAAATTTGGTGTTGCCAATCATCCCCTGAACCAGCCAGATATATTCTGAAGTAATTAAAGTCACTTATGGCAAAGTCCATCAATTCTAAGCAAAAGAGTTTTATTCTGAGCTAGTCTACATGGTGGATTGATTGCATATTAATATAATTACAGCTAAGCCCCGCTGGCGGATGAAATGACTAAGTTTCTAGTTAAAGGGCTGATAACATATGTTGAATGTTATACCAAGTTTTGAGAATTTATTTAAATTTTTATAGCACTATTGGGGTATATATGGCGATTAGGTGTCTGTATATACATTTACTCTCATTGAGTTGTATGAATACCATGAAAATATCCTTTTTTCACCCACTTTCATCATTGACTATCGTTGTCATTTCTATAAGCAGAGTCATCTTGTAACACAACATCTGATTGGTTGCATAAAAGTTCCCATGCAACCCATCAGTGGCTAGACAGTAGTGTTTGGTTATATGCGATCAATCCGCCAAAGGTTGTAATGCAGAGTAGCTCAGATTAAAAGTTTTGGCTAGCAAAGATGGTATCGACTTTGTATTGAAATTAACTTCTTGATTTCAGTCTTTATGCTACTTAAAGAAGCCAGTTCACTTATTCTGCTTTAAATAGTAATACATCAGAACATGAGATTTCAAAAGTGACATTTTGAGAAAACCCAGTCCAAAAGTTTTATCTTGTCTATTAAATCATTATATCAAGCATTGAAGTCATGTTTTAGATTTCTGTTGCAAAACATAGCAATAGGTGGACAATGGAGTCTGATTCCAGTACATTTATTTGTTGTGTGTATATCTAATAATAATAATAATATAACAATAAGTTCATTTAACGAGGAAAAAATTAGTCAAATGAAAAATTTTCTCTTCCATATAGCCCTCAATAAATACTGTACATATTTTTCTTAAATTTCATATACATAAACATATGCATATTATTTTATCATTAAAACATGAAAATATGTCATATATCAGCAGATCCTACAAGTAGGCCGGGGTATATCTGATGATTTTCAGGTTCTGGTACACTCAAGTGTATGTCATTGGTTCTGGTAAACTAATTTTTTTTTTTTTTTTTTTTTTGATTGGTGTTTAAGGTCGAACTCTAGGGTATTTAACTTATATGACGATGGATTGTCCACTTCACAATGCAGCTGGCTTTATTATGGTGGAAAACCGAGAGGAAACCACCTCTGCAATTGCTGGAGCCACAACATGTGACCCACTCATATACCTGATGGTCGAAAGGCAGACCTGAACCCGTGAACGGTAAATTTAAGCATGTTCAGTCCAGGAAGCGCATTTGCTACCACAGGCACCGCCCTGGTAAACTAAAGGATCCCTCATCTTACATCAATTGCTAATATCTTCATGGGTAACTATTGAACTTCAATTGTCTCAGTCAGCTACATTAATTATAAAAATAACAGCAGTTTTGAGCCTACCTCTTTCGAGTCCTAATATTTGCCCCTTAAGAGTCTCCTTCTGTTGCTCTACGTCAACTTTCTGGTCCTCAACACCACGAAGTTTGCGCTGAATGTTCTCCCGCATTTTATTAACTCGCTGAGTTTCAGCCTTGAGAGCATTTGTCTCATCTTCTTTTTGCTGCAATATCAAAGAATAAAATTATCTTTATATAAAAGCTCTTTTAATTACTGAAGTTCAAAATCAATTTTTTAATAAAGCTTTGAAATTTCTGAAATTATGTTGAAATAAGGTTGATTGATTGATTGGTGTTTTACGCCATGCTTAAGGGTATTTCACTTATATGACAGAGATGTATTCTTACAATAACTGACACAAGCACAACCAAGATGTGAAGTGTTTCCATAATGTCGGAAAGTTCATTTTAAAGACAGTAGTGTTATTCTAGAAACAAACTGCCCTTAGTCACAGGGCTGTGGAAATATGAAAACTACTGTATTATTTTGATTCCACTTTGGGTTTGTTTGTTTGTTTAATTGGGGTTTTACGTCCTACTCAAGGGTGTTTCACTTATATGACCACGGATTGTCCACTTTCGATGCTCCATGCCTCATTTTGCTGGAAAACTGGGAGGAAACCTCTTAAAAACCACCCCCGATTGCCAGAGCCACATCATGTGACTCACTCATATACCTGATTGTCGACAGTTGAACTCGATCCCGTGAACAGTTAATTGGATTAGGATTAGTAAGCATACCCACTACCACTAAGCCACAGCCGCGGGCCCGATTCCACTTTGGGAGAAAATCTACACATACCTTGAGATCCCCTGCTTTAGTTTGATTTTCCTGAGCCAGTTGATCAGCCAAGTTTATCTGTGCCTCATAGTCATTCTGTAACTTCTGGAACCTCTGATTTAGGATGTCTGTGTCTTTGATAGCTCTTTCATTGAGAATCTGAAACAAAAAACATTTCAATTTAAAATTCGAAAACTAAAAATTGTAAGGTGCGGTGGTCTGTTGTTCCAGGACCATTAAAAAAGTAAAGGACTATTTTTGTGGGCTATATTCATAAAGAAAAAATTCTTTGAAGAGTTTTAAAACAATTCATCATACTAACAGCTTTCATGAAAACTGAAAAATAAAAGTGATATGTCATACTTACAAAGAAACAAATTCACAGAATTGATCCATTGTTTAATATAAGTTTGTGTGGGACTTGGGACACACTAAAATGTTATATTTTTTTATCTGCCAAATTTCAGCATACTTGATGAAGAAAATCCCTGTTGTAGTCATGGAAACGAATAATGACAAAAAAAGAAAATCACAAGAAGAAAAAGAAAATATACCACGAAAAATTCATTTTGTGTTGCCCCTTTGCTTTGAGGGAGCAAGGGTTATCAGGCAGAAGCAGAATCAAAAGTGAAACTAACCCTTTGTTCCTTGAGCTGTTGATCTAACTTAGAATGATCCTGTTTGTATCTCTCTATCTGCACCTGCATCGTTTTGATCTCAGATGTTCTGGCATCCAGCTCAGCTTTTGTCTGTTTTAATTCTCGCTCCATTTTATCCTTCTTGCGGTATTCTCGTTGAGCTTCATTGTTACGAACCTGTATGTCTTGAGTGAGCTGAAATCAGAATAAAATTTAAACTTAAATCACTAAATAGAATTAATCAGATATACAAGACATAGATAATTTATGCATAAAATTGTATCTTCCTGGATACACTCACTAAACAGCTGTTTTCTCTATAAACATATATATTAATTTTTGCCACTGATAAAAAGTCTTTGCATTTCATAAGGAATGTTTGTTTGTTTGTTTGTTTGATTGGGGTTTAACATCGTACTCAAGGGTATTTCACTTATATGACGACGGATTGT